>AWOL01S0064849.1:0-24079 GCA_000715115.1 Nicotiana otophora
AAGAACTTCAGTCTTGAGTTGAAGAGTAAGACCAAATCACCGGATTTGAATTCCCGCTTCAAACACTTCTTGTCATGAACAAACTTCATTATTTCCTTATACATGCTTTCATTCTCATAGGCATGAAAATGGAATTCTTCCATCTCATTGAGTTGTGTCATTCTTAGATTAGCAGCTTCGGCCCAGTCAAGATTTAACTTTTTCAATGCCCACATAGCTTTGTGTTCAAGCTCTACTGGAAAGTGACACGCCATACCAAATGCCAACTTATATGATGAGGTGCCAATGGGAGTCTTAAATGATGTGCGATATGCCCAATATGCGTCATTTAGCTTCCTTGACCAGTCGGTCCTCTTTGCATTAACAGTTTTTGCTATAATGCTTTTGATCTCCCGGTTAGAAACTTCAACTTGACCGCTCGACTGAGGATGATAAGGGGTGGCCGCCTTGTGCTTAACTCAATATTTTTCTAGCAACCCGACAAAAGCTTTGTAGCAAAAGTGAGAACCACCATCACTAAGGATGGCCCTTGGGGTTCCAAACCGAGTAAATATGTTCTTCTTCAAGAAGGTGGTTACACTCCTAGCCTCATTGTTTGGAAAGGCAATTTCATCGACCCATTTGGAGACATAATTTACTGCTACCGAGAAATATGTCATGTCGTAAGAGCTTACGAAGGGACCCATAAAATCTATCCCCCACACATCAAAGATCTCGATCTCCATCACAAAGTTCATAGGCATCTCATGCCTTATAGAAATTGACCCTTGTCTTTGACATTGATCATATGAATCGACCAATTGGTTTGCATCTTGGTAGATCAATGGCCAATAATAGCCACATTCAAGCACTTTTGCTGCAGTACGATTTCCACTGTGGTGGCCCCCAACTGGGAAGTCATGATATGCTTTGAGAATTTGAATTACCTCATCTTCCGGAACACAACGCCGAATGATGTTTTCGGTGCAAAACCGGAATAGGAAGGGTTCCTCCCAATAGTATGTCCTACACTCCCGTAAGAACCTTTTCTTTTGATAAGCTTCCAATTCATCGTGTATAACCTCGTTAACCAAGAAGTTAGCAATTTGGGCACACCATAGAGTGAAGGTGCTATACAATGCCAATATATGTTCATCTGGGAAGACATCATTAATTTCAAGATTTTCTTTTGGTCTCCCTGCCTCTTCAAGCCTAGATAAGTGATCCGCAACTTGATTCTCTGTTCCTTTCCGGTCTTTGACTTCAAAGTCAAACTCTTGTAACAAAATAACCCACATAATAAATCTTGGTTTAGCATCCTTATTCTCCATAAGGTAGTGGAGAGCAGCATGATCGCTGTAGACTATCACTTTGGATCCCAACAAATAGGCCCGAAAGTTTTTAAAAGCATAGAGAATAGCAAGCAGTTCTTGCTACGTCACATTGTAATTCATTTTTGCAAAATTGAGTGTCTTGCTTGCATTGTAGACATGGTGAAGAATCTTGTTACGCCATTAACCATGTACCACTCCAATAGCTACACCACTGGTGTCACACATGAGTTCAAATGGAAGAGACCAATCGGGTGCGACAATAATAGGTGTCGTGGTGAGCCTTGCTTTCAATTCCTCAAAAGGTTTGTGGCACTTCTCATCGAAATCAAACTTTGCATCCTTTGCAAGGAGTTTGCACATGGGACTTGCAATTTTTTAGAAGTCTTTGATAAATCGCCTATAACAACCGGCATGTCCCAAAATGCTCCGAATGCCTTTTACTGAAGTGGGAGGAGGAAGCTTGGAAAAGATCTCGATCTTTGCCTGATCAACCTCCATTCCTTGCTTAGAATGTTTGTCGCCAGGAACAATACCCTCGTCCACCATGAAGTGATATTTTCTCCAATTTAGCACAAGGTTGATTTCCTCACATCTTTTGAGCACTTGCCTAAGGTTGTCAAGGCAATGCTCAAAGGAATCACCAACTATGGAAAAGTCATCCATAAACATGTCTAAGAAATCCTCCAGCATGTCCGAGAAGACTGACATCATGCACAGTTGAAAGGTAGTCAGGGCATTGCATATCCTAAATGGCATCCAATATTGTCTACTCTTGATCCTCTAAGGTGATGTTGATTTGGTTGTAGCCAGAATAACCATCCCAAAAGCAATAAAATGACATTCCCGCTTGACGATCAATCATTTGATCATTTGATCGTTGGGATGAGTTCATTTTTGTCATTTTGAATCACGGTCATGCCTCATTTCTTTAGCACACATTGCACCGGACTCACCCAAGGACTGTCGGCAATGAGGTAGACAACCCCGACATCCAACCATTTTATGATTTCTTCCTTCACAACCTCTTGCATGGAAGGGTTCAACCTTCTTTGATGCTCCACGCTAGGTTTGCTCTCTTGCTCCAATTGTATTTTGTGATCACAAATTCCGGCAAGAATCCCTCGGATATCCACTATAGTCCACCCAATATCCTGTCTACGCTCCCTCGAGTTGTTCAATAAGTGTTCAACCTGCACATCATTAAAGAAAGAAGAAACAATTACAGGTAGAGTTTCATTAGAGCCAATAAATTTATACCTTAAGTGCAATAGAAGTGGCTTGAGCTCAGGTTGTGTCGGCTCGATAATTAAAGGCTTAGCGGGAAGGGTGACTCTATTCTCCAAGTCAAGAGAAAGCTTCTTTGGTGCATAAGTGTAAGACCCAAGCCCTTCCAATGCATTCACTGATTCCATGTATACTTCCATGTTTTCACCACAAAACTTCACCAAAATAGACGCCAATGCCTCACCAAGGCATTCCTCTTCCATGTTCACCTCGACTGCATCCTCTACCTCATCAACATCATCAATGAATGAGATACTTTCGTATGCATGTGGCAATTTCATACCCTTACTCGCTTGAAAGGTAACCTCTTCGTCATTAACTCGGAACTTGTTCTCATTTCGTTTTGAATCCATGATTGCTCTCTCGGTAGAAAGGAATGGTATCCCCAAGATGATAGGGCTTTCTTTATCAACAAAATAATCAAGGATATCAAAGTCGGAAGGGAGGAGAAACTTCCCCACTTTCACAAGAACATCATCAACAATTACCACTGGTCATTTTATTGAACGGTCGGCCATTTGCAACCTAATACTTGTAGGCCTAGGCATACCTAATCCTGCTTTCTTGTAAATAGCAAGGGGCATTAAGTTGATGCTAGCCCCATTATCACAAATGGCTTGTGCAAAATCGTGCAACCCAATGGTGCATGTAATGGTGAAGGCTCACGGGTCCTCTTTCTTTTGGACGGTGGTTGTTGCAATGATGGAACTAACCCGGTGCGTCACATTTACCACTTCATTATTGGTGGTTCTCTTTTTAGTGAGAAATCCTTCAAGTACTTAGCAAAACCCGACATCTCTTGAAATGCTTCCACAAATGGAATGTTCACCGATAATTGCTTGAGAATGTAATAAAACTTTTCGAGTTTTCTATCATCAACCTTCCTAGAAAGTCTTTGATGGAAAGGAGGAGGCCTAGGAATCAGTGCTAGAGTTTTTGGTGCCTCTATTACCTTTTCCTTAACCTCTTCATGGATCACTTCTAGAATTTTCACCTTCTTCGGGAGTCTTTCAACTTCAACAACAATTGTCACCTCAACTTGTACCTCGACTTTATGTTTAGAATCTTCCACTTCGACCACTTTGTTCATTCTCTCCTTGAAGTATTTTCCCACTTCGAGTTGTGATGGCCATACAATGAGAAGTCGGACCACTCCCACTACCTTATGCGTTTTCAATTGTGTCACTTAGGAGAGTGCCTTTCTGCTTCGGATTTTGCTCTCTTGAGAGGTCTCTAATTTGCATGTCCAATATATGAATAGATGCGGTGTGAGAACCCACAAGCTCGATCATATTCTTCATTGAAGTGTCAGATCATTCTTGATTTTGCAATACTCGTTCAAGCATGTTTTCCAACTTGGAATCACTTGAAGAACTTTCCTTCCAATGCAGAGAGTTAGCATATTGCCCCTTTGGTGGAACATAGGGCTTTGAACTCCAATTTGAAAGATTATTGTTGTGGTTGCTCAAATTTCCTTGATTTGAACTACCTTGATCGTTTCGTTGGTTGCCTTGCCCTTGAGGGTTAGACCTCCATTGGTTTTGTTGCCCTGAACCTTGGTAGGGTTATCTTTTATATCCTCATTGAGAGTTGTTGACATAATTTGATTTTTCGTAATCCTCATTTGACATGGGTTGCACATCTTCCACGACATTCACCTTTTTTGTTTGGCTTCATTTGACAGTGAACATTTTTGTCAACATATTGATGTTGGTGTCAAGCCCGGAAATTACTTGATCTCTTTCTTGGTTCTCCTTAATCATGTTGGTCAATGAAGGAGCACCATATACAATTCCACACGTGGTGTCTTCCGGGTGCCAAGCTTGGTTATGTTCTGCCATCTTGTCAAGGATTTGTGTGACCCTTGCAAATATTTTATCCACAAAGGATCCATCCGCTGCATTGTTTGCTATGGATTGGTTCATAGGATCCAATCCCATCTAAAACTTCTCCAACAAAATGATATCCGAAAAACCATGATTCGGCGACCTTATCAAGTATAACTTGAATCTATCATATGCTTCATGTAGATGCTCTCCCGGTAATTGCTTGAAGAAGAAAATTTTATCCCGGAGTTCGGACTTCTTGCTATTTTAAACAATTAAACTAACAAGTAGGGTGCAAACATCGCAACTACAATATGATATGGGTCCTAGACTACCCGGACATAAGCATAATAGAAGCTACGCACGGACTCTCGTCACCTCGTGCGTACGTAGCCCCCACAAATAGAAACACATAATGATCTGGTTCACCTATGGGGTTAATTTCCTCTTACAAGGTTATAAAGGAGACTTACCTTGCTCTGAAGTTCCATAGCTCAATACTCAGAAAATTCCATAGCTTAATACTCGGAAGTTCCATAGCTCAATTTCAAACAACTCGATTCGATGCCCAACGCTCCAAAACTAGTCAATAAAGGTGCAAATCCATAAATATATATACTCTAATACTCACTATAATTCAATTTACGGTAATTTCCAACTCCGCTCGAAAAGTCGATAAACATCACCCTTCAGCTCCCATGGACAAAATCACCCAACTCCGCTCGGAAAGTCGATAATTTCCAATTTAAATGTTGGCTTGTATTTAACTCACAATACGCGGGAATCACGTATCTCATGAAGGATGATAAAATGGCACTCCAAAGGTGCTCCAAAATCGGCTCCCATGGACGAAATGAAATAAATTGAGCCAACCCCTCATTTTAAATAAACACACTACCCAACCCAACCTTTGCACCTGCGGTCCAATAGCCGCTCTTGCGGCTCTGTATGTGCAGTCCAAATTCTACTCCTGCGGTCCTTACTACCCAGCCAAGAACTCGCACCTACGGAAGTTTCTTCGCTTCTGTGGGCATCGCAAGTGCGACCTGCTCTCGCGCACCTGGGCGAATTTTATGCATCACCGGCATCTGCCTCACTCCTGTGCACTCGCAGGTGCGCTTCTCCAGTCCGCTTCTGCGGATCCCCCAGCTCCAGTCCATTCTCGCTTTTGCGAGCAATTTGTCGCACCTGCAATATCGCACCTGCGGCCAAAGTCATGCAGGTGCGAATACACTAGAAGCATTAAGCTTCAGAAATTCTTAAGTCCAAAAATTCGATCCGTTAACCTTCCGAAATCCACCCAAGGCCCCCGGGACCTTAACCAGTTATACCAATGCATCCCAAAATAGATTACGAACTTAGTCGATCCTTCAAATCACATCAAACAACGCTAAAACCATGAATCGCACCCCAATTCAAGATTAATGAACTTTAGAACTTCACACTTCTACCTTCGATGCTGAAACCTATCAAATCACGTCTGATTGACCTCAAACTTGGCACAAAAGTCATAATTGAAATTACAGATCTACTCCCGCTTCTGGAATCGGAATTCGACCCCGATATCAAAAAGTCCACTTCCGGTCAAACTTCTCAAAAACTGTCAAATTTCTAATTTTTTCCAAATGACCTCTAAATGACCTACGGACCTCCTAATCCACTTCCAGATGCGCTCCCAATACCAGAATCACCATATGGAGCTATTCCCAGACTCGGAATCCCAAACGTACATCGATGACACTGAACTACACCTCAACCCAATTATTTTATGAAATTCTTCCAAAATGCCAACTTTGACATTAGGCGTCGAAACGCTCACGGGTCATCCAAAACCCGATCTGAACATAGGCCCAAGTCCAAAATCATCGTACGAACCTGTTCGAACCTACGAATCCCGATTCCAAGGTTGTTTACTAAAAAATCACACCTTAGTAAATTCTTCCAACTTAAGGCTTTGGAAATTAGAATTTTCTTTCTAAGTCAACTCTGGATTTCTCGAAATCCAATTCCGACCACACGTACAAATCATAATACTTGAAGTGAAGCTACTCAAGGCCTCAAACTGCCGAACGACGTGCTAGGGGTCAAAACGACCGGTCGAGTCGTTACAAATTCTTTCCAAGTGTTGATGGAGTTTATGGGAAGCGAATTAAGCTCCAATCACTAAGAATGCTAACAATAAAAATTTGATTACTACTGATGTCACATTCAATTTCCTTTGAGTGACAAAAATTAACAAAAGGTATTTCAAGTGTTGCTCTGAATCTTCATTGTAAGACCTGGAGAACGGTACCTTGTTCTACAACAGATGTAGCATGTTGTTCGTGATATAAAATTATTCTGCTTCTATCTGAAGGAGTGCAATTGCGGTTGCCAGATTTTCAGTGGTGGGTTGTGCCCAATCATACAAGGCTTCCTCTGGCACTAGTGGTGCCACACCCTGATTGTTCAGGTTATCCCCATTATTTTGGTTATTTTGATTGTCCAAAACGTCACCCATATCTTATTTAATTTGTTCTCTTGGGTGATTTTGTCATTTTTCCTTCCTGTTTGCACGATTTAATGCCTTGAAAGCTTTCTCAGGAGCAGGTAAGGCTTCAAACAATTTAGCAGTTCTCGAGGAGTTTCTAATCATGCACCTGTAACACACAAACTTCAAACGTTAGAATTTTAGTATAATGAACTTTTTAGTCAAGAACGTTGACTAAATTAAGAATCCTAGCAATTCTGCTCGTTGCAATTAATAACACTGTTAATTCTTCGACAACGACGCCAAAATTTGATCACGCTCAACTATGCATACTACGAGGTCTAGTGGTCATTGCAAATATAATTTGGTTTACAAGTCTGATATTGAATCCCACTGGACATTAACCTACTACTCACAACCACTAGTTCCGCAAGAATTCAAGTAATCAACCTTCAGAAATATAAAATAATGACTTTAGTGTTTACTAACTAAGAGCGAAGTAATTAAAATGTTGTAATTTATAACTAACACAGCAAATGTTGTAGAGGATATTGGAAAAGTCTAGGGTTATAATTTTCCCTATTGTCGGAATCCTCCCCGCTACGTTTCCTATAAATTGGCCTAAGTATTCTCTATCAACCGTGAGTACTTTGGGTGTCATACTTTGGCACTAGTTTACCGCTCACTATGATCGCACTAAGATTTCGTTATTCCTAATCTCACCTTTAAACCCTCCGTACTGATTCCTCATATATGTTAGGAGTGATGTTGTTCAACAACTACCTAAATGTGTACCCTTTTCCAACCAAGATACACTAAATATGTACAGTGAATTGAGAGCTCTTCAATCAACCACAATGAAAACATAGTTGAAGTAGTAGACATAATTCAAAGGTAAATTTATATTAAACGCGGTAGAAAATCATCCTCCAATAGGTTCTATCAAACCCCAGATGAGATGGTTTAGCTACTCATAATTGTATAAAAAATCATAATAATATTCAAAAGCAATAAACTACACATTAAACAAGAACAGAGAGAAAACCTCTTGTGATTCGTGCTTCCAAGTGTTGTGTAGCCATTTGCCTCTCCAATAATGTCGAACACTCTAAAAACTAACTTTAAGAGGTGTTGCACCCTATTTTGTAGGATTCAAAACAAGAATAACCTAATGGTTTCCCTATTGTTTATGAAAGAGAGTCGCCACCTAATATTAAAAGGTATACTAGGGTATCTATTCAATTATTAGATTATTATACTATTAGTCTGCTAACCGATGAGATTAATGGGTAAGGGTTCTTGTTCTTCTAAAGGAAAGGTGTTAGACACCCCTAGAATCTACCCGAGGTAGCTCCATAGGACTTAGACTAGGTTTAAGGAATTAGATGTCTATATTCCACTTAGTTAGTGCTTAAAAGTATGGCTTACTCTATGTCTTGTTTAAAGTCTAACATTTGAAAGAAAATAGTGTATGTATTTTTAAAAGAGGATATAGGTTTGATTTGTAAAAGACTTTAAAATTTTTACATCTATATGATTGAAAAGATTTTGAAATACCTTTACAGTGTTCACATCTACAGGATTTGAAAAGATGTAAGATGTGGCTATGTTTTGAATACTTTATATTTGAAATAGTATGGTTATTTGTATAACTCTAGTAGAGTAAAGGCTATTAAAAAATGGGTCATAGGTATACCTTAAAATTTGATTTCAAATTTTGTATCCATGTTTAAAAGAAAACTCCTTGAAGTAATCCCTGAATGTGAATGTGTTTAATATTTTTGTTTATAGAAAACTGACATTTAAATCCTCTTTCAATTTCGGCTTTTAGAAGAAGAATTACTTTCTTTTCAAATATGTTTTGAGCTTCAAAGAATCGGTTAGTGTGAAATAAAAATGAGATCTTATAGAGTCTAAACAAATGATCAATGTGTTGAAGTTTTATAATTGATTGTAATGTAACAGTAATTCCTTTTTATTACCTATGGAGCTTGGCTTGCCTAGGTTCCTAACGGATTAAGGAATAATAAGAGCATTCAATCAATATTGTTATTGTCATAATATATATTGAAAACAAATAACAATTTCAATTAATCTATTAGTGAGGAAGGTAAGGGAAACTGGACTCGGAATTTGGGCCTAAAGAAATGTTGGCACAACAGATTTCAAACAGTAGCGGCAGGCTTCATCGACTTGGGCTCCGGGCTAGAACTTGGGCCAGAGTTCTTGAGAACTCAGTAGACCCAGATCGATCACATATGCAAAAGAAAAGTAAAATATTAGTGATGAGGCCCAATAAAATATAACATTCAAATACGACGAAGAGTATGATAGAGCCAATATGACTGTAACAACTACTGCAAATAATGATGTAGTAAAGACAATGTAAGGCCCAATAGAGTAAACAGATTAATGATCATAGTGAAGCCCGTTTCATATAGCATTAATCATAAAGAGATTAATAAGTGTAAATGATTAAGAGATTAGGGCAAAATCCCATTCATGGACAAGATACCCTTTGGATCCCTGGTACTTTAGCGTTTACAAGGGTCTCAGGGACCCCGAGCAATGCATTTGTCAGGTAGAGCATCTCAACCACAAAATAGATTCCACTCTAAATTCCCTTACCCTTTCAAATCCACTCTCCCCTACAGGTTTAGTTGAAAATAAGGCATTCATTGTAGCAAACAATATAGTAGCACACAGGCTCAAGTATTTCTACTTCTTGCAGTAGCCATACAGAATACCATTACCAAAGTATAACGATTCAGGTTTAAGGGCTAAGTCTAATGATCCAAGGGGGTAGAGAGGATATGTATGTTAATTCCATTAACCCTATTAGGTGATTAAAATTAGCAAGAGTTTCTAATTGAATTTACAGTACTTCGACAACTATCAGACTATGTTTAGAACAATCGATGATTCATACATGGGTTAAATCCTCACTAGATGTATAAATTGACAATTCTTTCTAGAACTTCTAAGCACGTCAACAAAAATACTTATGTAGGCAATCAAATCAACTTTTGATCCTGATCCAGGCTGGTTACATGATCACTCACTCTTTCAAGTTCACCATCGAATTTTCATACTAAGCTTATTAAGAGTCAAGAATTCATATAAACACAGTGTAATAATCAATCAGAACAGGCAAACATCTATAGGTTTGCCTCAAGTTTATAGGTGAACCACAATAAACTTATATAAACTTAGCAGGTTTTAATATAACTCTAAATGAGAAGTATGAAAACCTAGGCATAAGTATCCTTTACATGAAAGACAAGCAGGAAGTCTGTTTAAAACAAAGTGAGTGCAGAAACATAAAAGAGGATACTCAGACACATACAAGAGATTTTCTTAAAGGATTGCAAGACCTTAGAGCATAACAAAGGATCAGATGACACATGATAAAATTAGTAGGTTCGTTACAGAAGTTTCAGAACATGAAGATTCACATTTATTAAGTATGCATAGTTCTAGTAACGTGACAATCAATTCAGGTAAACAGGTTGAGTGTCATAGTCTGGACATGATGATGAAGATCGGTTTAGATATGTTGACAGAATAGTTAATCCAAGAGGCGTGTCACGACCTAAAAAACAACTGTGGTGATGGCGCCTACCATGGAACTAGGCTAGCCACTACTCAACTATCTCAACACAGTAAAAGCTTTAAAAATATATATGGAAGAAATCAATATTTAAGAAAACCCTTTTTGGAACCGAAATAAACCCGCAACACAATACAATCTATCCCAAAACTGGGGTGTCACCGAGTACATGAGCATCTATGTTAGAATACAGTCTACTACAATGTCTAATGAGTAAACATTGAAGTACAGAAAAATAAAATGAAGGACAATCAAGGCCTGCTAACGCCATGCAACTACCTCAATAGTCTCTGAAATCCTGTCTCCTCAATCGGCACTCGCCGTAACCAGAAGTACCTTGATCTGCACACGAGGTGCAGGGTGTAGCGTGAGTACAACCAACTCAGTAAGTAACAAGCCCGAACTCTAGCCTGAAATTAGTGACGAACTCAACCGGCATAATTCGATACAGAAAATAATAGTGCAAAAATGTAGATATGCTTTTAAGTTTGATAGATATTTTAAAACAGTAAACATGGATCAATATGAATGATATGAAAAATATAACTCATCTACCTCTACCATGACAATACAAATATTGTATGTGATGCACCATGATGGCAGCCTCATATGATCACACTCTCTAATGCTCAATCACTCGTTACTGTGTATGGCCCAAACGGCCCAGGGAAGATTCAACCAGAAATATATACATCACTGACCGTCAGTCACCCAGTACCGAGTAGGGAAAATCCAGCCCGTGGAGAAGATCCATCTCCAGGTATAAAATGCTTCGGACAAGATCCATGTCGAGGGAAGATCCATCCCTCAATAATATCAACCATGCTCATTATGGGTGTGTGTAGACTTCTAAGGGGCTCCTTCAGCCCAAGCGCTATCATAAATCAGTATAACCACTGCGACGTGCAGCCCAATCCCATAAATGTCACTCATAATCATGCACTCGGCCTCACTCAGTCATCAATATTTCCAGTCTCTCTCTCACGGGCTCACAATATCATGATACTAGCCCGAAAATAATGATATGATGCATCATAAAATAACAACAGAATGTGAGATAAGATGTGCAATGAATGAATGTGACTGAGTACAAAATATCAATGTAATCAGTAAGACAACAGCAAGAAACAACCACTATGGGTCGCAACAGTACTGGCATAAAGCCTAAACATGATATCTAGCATGAGTGACAGTTCAGTTACTTTATCACATTATGAAAACCCGGATATCAACAAGATAGAACCACTATACAGTGCCATAGAGTCAACCAAGTCACAATTATCTCGGTACACGCACGCACGCACGTCACTTGGCATGTGCGTCACCCGAATACCAATCACATAACACATAATTCGGGGTTTCGAACCCTCAAAACCAAGTTTGAAAGTGTTACTTACCTCAATCCGGCCTAAACTCTACTCCAAAATGCCCTTGCCCCTCAAATCGGTCTCTAAACATCCCGAACCGAACCACAAGTAGTACAATACTATTAATTTAGGCTAAAGGAATCATTTCCACCAGAAAAATACGAAATTATAGCCAAAACTCCGAAATCGGCCCATACCCGAGCCCCGGGCCCACGTCTCGAAATCCGACAAAAGTCATAAAATCCGAAAGCCCATTCACTTACGAATCTAACCATACCAAATTCATTAAAATTTGATACGAATTGGTCATTCAAATCCTCAAAACTAACTCTCCAAATCCCTAGCCTCAAACCCAAATTTACACCTCAAAAACACACCATCTAGGTGGAAAATCAGTGGGGAAACATAATTATTGAAGACAAAAGAACACAAGGAACTTACCTCAAGAATCCCCTTGAAACATCCTCCCAAAAACTCTAAAATCCGAGATCAAAAATGTTGAAATCAGTAAAAATCGCGAAATCTCGCATTTAAGGACTCTGCCCAGACCTTCTGCACCTGCGGCAACTTGAATGCTTCTGTGGTCTCGCAGGTGCTTCCCTTGGTCGCTTCTGCTCCAACCGCATGTGCGGAAAAACCCATGCATTTGTGCCTTTGCCTGCATCTTCGCGCCTGTGTGCGCTTCTGCGCGCAAATGGCTGCATCTGCGTCTTCTGACCAAAGCATCCTTGGCCGCTTTTGTGGTCCCTTTTCTCACTTCAGCGAGCTCGCATATGCGGTCCCCAATCCGCAGATGCAATTACACCTGCAGTTGCAAACCTTCAGCAATTCTTCACTTTCGAACCTTGGTCCATTAACCACCCGAAATAAACCCAAGGCCTTCGGGACCTCAACCAAACATATCAACAAGTCTTACATGATCATACGAACTTAATCGAATCTTCAAATCACCTCCAACAGCATCGAAAACATGAATTATACACGGATTCAAGCCTAATGAACTTTGAAATTTCCAAATTCTACAAACGATGCCGAAACCTATCAAATCACATCCGATTGATCTCAAATTTTGCACAAAAGTCATAAATGACCCTACAAACCTACTGTAACTTCTGCAATCGGAATACGACCCCGATATCAAAAAGTCAACCCCCGGTCAAACATCCTAAAGATTCGACTTCCGCCATTTCAACCCTAATTCCGCTATGGACCTCTAAATGATGTTTCGGACACGCTCCCAAGTCCAAAATAACCATACGGTGCTACTAGAATCATCAGAAATCAAATTCGAGGTTGTTTACACATAGATCAACACCCGGTCGACTTTTCCAACATAAGCTTTTCATTTAAGAGACTAAGTGTCTCATTTCACTCTTAATTCTCTCCGAACCCGAACTAATCAACCCGATAAGTCATATAACAGCTATAAAGCATAAATAGAGCTGTGAATAGGGGAATGGTGCAACAAATCTCAAAACGATCGGCCGGGTCGTTACATCCTCCCCCCCCCCCCCTTAAAAANCCTCGAACGGGTCTAGAAACATACATGGAGTCTCAAATAGTTGTGGATATATGCTGCGTATCTCCGGCTCAGTCTCCCAAGTAGCCTCCTCCATAGGCTGACCTCTTCACTGCACCTTTACTGAAGCTATATCCTTTGACCTCAACTTTTTAACCTGCCGATCCAAAATAGCCACTGGCTCCATATCATAAGCCAAATCACCATCCAACTTAACCGTACTGAAATCCAAAACATCAAACGAATCGCCGATATACTTCCGGAGCATAGAAACATAAAAAACTGGATGCACAGTCGATAAGCTAGGTGGCAAGGCAAGCTTGTAAGCCACCTCCCCCATCCTCTGAAGTACCTCAAAATGCCCAATGAACCGAGAACTCAACTTGCCCTTCTTCCAGAACCTCATAACACCCTTCATGGGTGCAACCTTTAGCAGAACCTTCTCCCCAACCATGTAAGACACATCAGGGACCTTCCTGTCGGCATAACTCTTCTGTCTAGACTGTGCCATGCAAAACCGCTCCTGAATCAATTTAACCTTGTCCAAGGCACCCTGAACCAAGTCAGTATCAAGTAGTCTAGCATCCCTCAGCTCAAACCAACCCACCGGAGATCTACTTTGTCTCCCATACAAAGCCTCAAATGGAGCCATCTGAATGCTCGACTAGTAGCTATTGTTGTAGGCAAACTCTATGAGCGGCAGAAAATGATCCCAAGAACCCCAAAAATCAATGACAAAAGCGCGTAGCATGTCCTCCAATATCTGAATAGTGAGCTCGAACCGTCCATCCGTCTGCGGGTGAAAGGCTGTGCTCAACTCAACCTGAGTGCCCCACTCTCGCTATACGGCTCTCCAAAACTACGATGTAAACTGCGTGCCTCTATCTGAAATGATGGAAACTGGTACACTGTGAAGGCGAACAATCTCTCGAATGTAAATCTCAGCCAATAGTGCAAAACTGTGGACATGCTTTCAAGTTTGACAGATATTTCAAAACAGTAAAAATGGATCAATTTGAATGATATGAAAAAGATAACTCATCTACCTCTACCATGCCAATCCACATGCTCTATGTGATGCACCATGTTGATAGCCTCATGTGCTCACACTCTCCAATTCTTAATCACTCGGTATTGAATATGGCCCAAACGGCCCAGGGAAGATCCACCCCGGAATATATACATCACTGACCGTCAATCACCGAGTACTGAGTAGGGAACATCCAGCCAGTGGAGAAGATCTATCTCCAGGTATAAAACGCTTCGGACAAGATCCATGTCCAGGGAAGATCCATCCATCAATAATATTAACCGCGCTCACTGGGGGTATGTGCAGACTCCGGAGGGGCTCCTGCAACCTAAGCCCTATCATAAATCAGTATAACCATTGTGGCGTGCAGACCGATCACATAAATATCACTCATAATCAGGCACTCGGCCTCACTCAGTCATCAATCTTTCCAGTCTCTCTCTCACGGTCTCACAATATCGTGACTGAGTATGAAATATCAATGTAATCAGTAAGACAATATCAAGACACAACCACTATGGGTCGCAACAGTACCGGCATAAATCCTAAACATGATATCTAGCATGAGTGATAGTTCAATTACTTTATCACATGATGAAAACCCGGATATCAACAAGATAGAACCACTATACAGTGCCATAGAGTCAACCAAGTCACAATTATCTCGGTGCACACATGCATGCACGTCACTTGGCATGTGCGTCACTCGAATACCAATCACATAACACATAATTCGGCGTTTCGAACACTCAAAACCAAGTTTGAAAGTGTTACTTACCTCAATCCGGGCTAAACTCTACTCCAAAATGCCCTTGCCCCTCAAATTGGTCTGCAAACATCCCGAATATAACAACAAGTAGTACAATACAATCAGTATAGGCTAAAGGAATCAATTCCACAAGAAACACACGATATTATAGCCAAAAATTCGAAATCGGCCCAAACCCGGCCCCGGCCCCACGTCTCAAAATCTGACAAAAGTCACAAAATTCGAAAGCCCATTCAATCACGAGTCTAACCATACCAAATTCATCAAACTCCGATACCAATTGGTCATTCAAATGCTCCAAACCAACTCTCCAAATACCTAGCCTCAAACCCCAAATTTACAGCTCCAACACACACCATCTAGGTGGAAAATCAGTGGTGAAACATAATTATTGAAGAAAAACAAACACAAGAAACTTACCTCAAGAATCCCCATGAAAAATTCTGTCAAAACCCCAAAAATACGAGCTCAAAAATGTTGAAATGAGTAAAAATCGTGAATTCTCGCATTTAATGACTCTGCCCA
Organism: Nicotiana otophora; assembly: GCA_000715115.1. Classification (NCBI taxonomy): domain Eukaryota; kingdom Viridiplantae; phylum Streptophyta; class Magnoliopsida; order Solanales; family Solanaceae; genus Nicotiana; species Nicotiana otophora. The sequence continues at coordinate 15,714 of AWOL01S0064849.1, forward strand.
GATATTCCGTACCTACGGCAACTTGGTCGCTGATGCAGTCTCGCACGTGCACCCCTTGCCTGTTTCTGTGCCAACCGCATGTGTGGAAAAACCTACGCTTCTGCACGCGAATGGCCGTATTTGCGGCCTCTGACCAAAGCGTCCCTGGCCGCTTCTGCTGTCCCTTTTCTCGCTTCTGCGAGCTCGTATCTGCGGTCCCCAATCCGTAGATGCGATTACACTAGCAGTTGCAAACCTTAAGCAATTCTTCAACTTCGATCCTTGGTCCGTAAACCATCCGAAATCAACCCGAGACCCCCAATACCTCAACCAAACATACCAACAAGTCTTATAACATCATAGGAACTTAATCAAATCTTCAAATCAGCTCCAATAACATCGAAAATACGAATTACACACGGATTCAAGCAATGAACATCAAAATTTTCAAATTCTACAAACGACGCCGAAACCTAACAAATCACACCCGATTGACCTCAAAATTTGCACACAATTCATAAATAAACCCCCCGAACCCACTGTAACATTCGGAATCAGAATCCGACCCCGATATCAAAAAGTCAACCCCCTGATCAAACTTCCCAAAAATTTGCCTTCCGCCATTTCGTGCCTAATTCTGCTATGGACCTCCAAATGATTTTTCGGACACGTTCCTAAGTCCAAAATCACCATACGGAGCTAATAGAATCATCAGAATTCAAATATGAGGTCGTTTGCACATAGATCAACACCCGATCGACTTTTCCATCTTAAGCTTTTCATTTAAGAGACTAAGTATCTCATTTTACTATGAATTCTCTCTGGACCCGAACTAACTAACCCGATAAATCATATAACAGATATAAATTACAAATGGAGCAGTGAATAGGGGAACAGAGCTACAACTATTGAAACAACTGGTCAGGTCATTACAAGGTGATATATCACAAAGACAACAAGTATTACCCCTTAAATACAGTTAGGAATATAGCTAGAATTAAGCTAGAAAACATGATAGGATTGTTCGGCCGCGTAAAAGTTTTCCTAAAAACTGGGGTTCTGTAATGTCGGGTCAAGCGTAGAGGTTCAGACTTTTTGGATTGAATAGTGTGCTAGGGCGTTGAAGCAAATATTGGGCAGAAGCAGGCATTTCTGCGGCCTGTTCTGCGACCGCATAGCCTGTACTGGGTCTTCATTTTTGGGTTTTTTAAACACGTACCTATTCCGTTAAAACACATCCCATAGACCATTTTGAGCTTATATCTGATATCTTTAGAGTGAGAGAGAGAGTCCTAGAGGGAGAATGTGATCTTCATCAAAATATTTCTCTTCAATTCTTGCTTAAACCTTTGATTATTATTAATAGAAGCGCCCCAGGTCTTCATCCTAAGAGGTAAGATTCTATCACCAAGCTCTAAATTTTGAAATATAAGTAGAATGGGCCATTAGTAAGGTAGTTCATAGGGATGTGAGTGCTTACCTTGCCTGCATGTATTCTTAAGGTACGTGGGGTGGTTGTGAGTTAAAGACAGAAAATAATAGGGTGTGGTATGGTGAAGTCTGTCATAAAAGGGCCATGGAACCTTAATACACACATAATGTTTGATAAAATGCTCAAGTGAGCTAGAATTATGATCGTTTTCCTAATTTTTGGTTCAATTTTTGCTATTTGCTAAAATAGATTGAAGTTGCTAATATTCCAGAATGTCTTAGATTTTTAAGAAGATCAATTGACGTATGTTGGCTAACCCCCCTCTTCTTAGAATTGAATCCCATGGTATTCATGAAATCGATGCAAGTCCCTAATTGAACATCCTAGAAATTGCTATCCCGAACGTGCTTGTTTTGAAAATATATGTGTAATATGTATTCCCATGCTTCTATCATGTTATCTCGTCATCTGAGGAAATTGTAAGACTTAGCATATGTGCTAAAAAATGCCTAGCCTTCAAGTCAAATTCGACTAAAGACTGTTATGCCAAATTGTGTGAAAAGCCTCTATATGCCTTAGATTCTAAATTTCTCACATGTGAAATCAATAGTCTTGAATGAAAAATCATGTTGTTGTTGATGATAATAATAATAATAATGTTGGAATGTGGAAAAGAATTTGAATCATGAAATACGGCCAAGAGCCAAGAATAACTTTATAATTGGGGCCACTCGTGCCATTGTATTGAAAAGATGGGAAAGAAATATGAAGTGAGACGACTGATTAAAAAAGGGTGATGTCTCAAATGAGATGGCTTAGCCGATCGGGCCGAGATTGGACTCCCTGTAAGAACACAATGGTATTGTGGATGAAATTGTGAATATGGTTGATGTCTCAAATGAGATGGCCCGTCCGATCGAGCCGAGATCGGACTCCATGTAAGAACATGGTGGTATTATGGATTGTGGAATATTGGAACTAAAAACCGTCAAACCTAATAATACGGGAATTGACTTTAAAAATCTATGTGATCCTTAACTTGATGTTTTGGTGTTATTTAAAGCTCATATTGCATTCTCGACTATTTCGCTCTGTATTATTGTTCATTCTATTGAGATAGTGTTTTAGCTTTACATGCTAGTACTATTCGACAGTACTAACGTCCCTTTTGCCGGGGGCGCTGCATGTTTAAATGGATGCAAGTGGTTCCATAGAAGAGATTGTCGATCACGGATAGTGTTGCATCCTCTTCTCAGCGGACTAGTTGATCCCCATTTCATTCCGGAGTCATTTATTATACCTATTGTTTATATTGTGGTCACTTTTTGAGGTATAGCCGGGGCTTTGTTGCCGGCACAATTTTTACTCTCTTTTGTATCTTTAGATGCTCCGTAGACACTATGTGGCTTGTATATGGGTGTTAGAAAGGTCAATGGATCACGTTGTGTTTTGGGCTCTTGTTTCACTCAGTCATAAGGATATATGTATTTTGAAACTTAACAATGATGAAACAAAATGATACGACTTAGTAATGTATATATGTTTGAACTTTCTACTCCTAACTAATGAGATCATGCCTTCTATGAATAATAGGTGAGTTGGGTAGATCGTGTCTAATAGGCTTGCTCGACCGGGTCCACTCGGTTGAGCGCCGGTCGCGCTCCCCGAGGTTGCGGCGTGATAGACTTGGTATTAGAGCCTAAGGTTTTAAAGTGTCCTAGGATGTCTCGGAGCCGTGTCTGGTAGAGTCCTTCTTATCGGTGTATTGTCGACCACATCTATAAGTTTGAGGCTACTTGGACATTTAGGAATAATACCCATCTTTGAAACTAAGTGTGCAGTTGTTCCTCCTCTAACTCATGCATTCCTTCAACTTTTAGTATATGGCACCTAAGAAGAGAGCAAGAAACGGCCAAGGGGCCAATGCTGCTTCAGGAGTGGCAGTTGACCATCTATTTGATGATGCTGGTGAATACCCGAGGGGTGAGGATAATCCCCCGCCAACTTCACTGCCTAATTACACTACACCTGGCCAGGCCACACCAGTCCCTACACCTACTGAGGGTGCGACGGTTCCTCCGCTTGATATTCTGGTTCCACCTCCAGCCCTACCTTCTGGTTCTAGTATTTTTGATGGGGATCATAGGGGAGCTAGTCAGATGCTGACTCAGATAGTGGCTTCTCAGGACCAAAGGTCAAATGTTGCACCCACACCTTCTAGCCCACAAGGGGATTCTACTAGTTATACAGTCAATAGGTTTCTGCAATTGGATCATCCGGTGTTCACGGGTGCTAATCCCGAGGAGGACCCATAAGACCTTAGTGATGAGATGTATATGACTCTCCGGGTTATGCACACTACTAAGACGGAGGGAGTGGAGTTGGTCACCTACCGCCTGAAAGGGGTGGAATATTCTTGGTTTGAGTTGTGGGAGGACTTTCTGGAGTCGGGGAACCCTCCAGCGAGGTGGAGTGAGTTTGTTGATGCCTTTATAAACCATTTGTTGCCTACCGAGACTAGGGCAGCCCGTGCCGCAGAGTTTGAGAATCGCCACGAAGTCCATATTAATTATTTCCCACTTCCAAATTGGAATTTCTATGTTATGTGATAACCCACCAGGCCGTTGATGTTCGGCCTTCACTTGCTGACAATTCAGACACCTTGCCACAAAGTTTGCCACATTCCTTTTCATGTCATTCCACCAATAGACTTCCTTGAGATCGTGATACATGTTTGTAGAACCTGGATGCACGGAATACCTAGAAGTGTGAGCCTCAGTCATGATTCCTTCCCCGAGACCATCTACATTAGGAACACATAGTCGCCCTTGGTACATTAGTGTACCATTATCCATGCCAAGCGCAAAAGCAATAGTTTTTGTTTTTGAATCCCCTCCTTCAATTGCACCAAAAATGGATCGTTGTATTGCTTCTCTTTGACTTCCTCAACAAGCGATGACTCAGCCCTATTTTGCACAATTACCCCTCCTTTATTAGAGTTCACAAGCCGAACTCCCAAACTAGCCAATCGATGGACTTTCTTGGCCAATGGACTTTGATATACCTCCAAGTGTGCTAAACTACCCATATATTTCCGGCTAAGAGCTTCCGCTGCGACATTGGCTTTCCCCGGGTGATATAGAATATTGATGTTGTAATCCTTGAGTAACTCAAGCCATCTTCTCTACCTCAAATTCAACTCCTTTTGTTTGAAAATATATTGAAGACTCTTGTGGTCCGTGACTACATCCACGAGGACCACATACAAATAATGATGCCAAATTTTCAATGCAAAAACCACCGCCGCAAGTTCTAAGTCATGTGTTAGATAATTCTTTTCATGATTCTTGAGCTGCCTAAAAGCATATGCTATAACGTTGCCGTGTTGCATTAACGCACACCCAAGCCCAATTCTTGAAGCATCACAATATACCATGAATTCATTTGTATCCTCTGGCAGGGTCAACACCGGCAGCATAGTCAACCTCGATTTCAACTCCTGAAAGCTCCTTCCACAAGCATCGGCCATTTGAACTTAACCGCTTTCTGAGTCAATTTAGTCAACGGAGAGGCAAGAGTATAGAACCCCTCCACAAACTTCCGATAATACCCTGCTAAGCCTAAGAAACTGCAAATCTCGATTGGCATTGTAGGTTTAGGCCAATTCTTTACTGCCGAAATATTTTGAGGATCCACCTTAATTCCTTCTCTAGAGACAACATGACCCAAGAATGTGACAGATTCGAGCCAAAATTCTCACTTTGAAAACTTCGCATATGATTGGTGCTGATGAAGAGTCTGCAATACTACCCTGAGATGATCGGCATGGTCCTCTCGACCTCGTGAATACACAAGAATATCATCAATGAACACTATCACAAAGGAATCAAGAAAAGGCTTGAAAACCTGATTCATAAGATCCATGAAAGCCGTCGGGGCATTTGTTAGCCAAAAGACATTACCAAAATTCAAACTTCCCATACTGGGTTCTGAAAGCTGTTTTCAGAATATCCTGCTTCCTGATCTTCAATTGGTGTTACCCGGATAGTAAATCAATTTTGGAGAAGTATCTAGCACTCTGTAACTGATCAAACAAATCATCTATTCTTGGTAGTGGGTATTTATTTTTTATTGTGACTTTGTTGAGCTATCGGTAGTCAACATACATGCTTAGTGATCCATCTTTCTTCCTCACAAAGATGACCGGTGCGCCCCATTGTGACATACTTGGTCGGATGAAACCCTTTTCTAACAAATCCTTCAATTGCTCCTTTAGCTCCTTCAATTCTGCCGGTGCCATCCTATAGGGCGGAATAGATATAGGTTGCGTTCCTGACATCACATCAATCCCAAAATCAATCTCCCTATCTAGTGGAATCCCAGGGAGTTCATCAAGAAAGACCTTTGGAAATTCATTCACAACTGGCACAGATTCAAGTGTAGGTGCCTTAGCAGTGGTGTCCGTAACTCGGACTCAATGGTAAATACACCCCCTATCGATCATGTTTGTGGCCTTAAGTAAGAAATAAACCAACCTTTTGGCATCACATTATGCCCCTTCCACTCAACAACTGGCTCATTAGGAATTTCAAACCTCATAGTTCTTGTTCGGCAGTCGAGCTTAGCAAAACATGAATATAACCAATCCATCCCCATAATTACATCAAAATTGACAATCCCAAATTCAATAAGATTGGCCACGGTATCCCAACCACGAAGACAATAATAGACTCTCCAACCGGAGTAGATACAGAGAACGGCTCATGAAGTTGTTCCGGTTCTATCCCAAATTCCATAGCAACATAAGGGGTAACATACGACAAGGTGGAACCGGGATAATTAAGAGCATATACATCATGCGTTTGGACAGTCAATATACCTGTCACAACATTTTGGAGAAGCCCATGCACTCTGGCAACCACTCGTAGCATAGAAATGGCTGGGTCCTCCTGAACTATGTGCACCACCCCAAGCTGCACCACGCCCTGTTGGTGCCGGAGTGTCTCGAGGTGGAGGGGGTGCTGAAGCTGTAGCAGCTGCAGAACTAGATGGCTATGTTGTGCCCTGTCCGCACCCTGGCGGGATGAATGCCACTCCCTCTAAATATGACCCCTCAATCCGCACCCGTAACATATAGGTAAGTCCATGTAGCAGATCCCTGAGTGCATTTTCCCACACCTGGGGCATAGTGGCCTCCACTGCTGTGGGAATCTCCCTTCTACTTGGCCCTGCTAGTGGGGTCCCCTGATGCCCTCGTTGGGCCTAAAATGACTCCCTTGCTGCTGACTGGGCCCTACTGGCGGTGCACTGGCTGAAGACTGAGCAAAAGACTGCCACCATTGGGATAGCAATTTCTAGGATGTTCAATTTGGGACATGCATCGATTTCATGAATACCATGGGGTTCAATTCTAAGAAGAGGGGGTTTAGCCAACCTACCTCAATTGAGCTTCTTAAAACTCTAAGATGTTCCAGAATATTAGCAACTTCAATATATTTAGCAATATAGCAAAATTGAACCAAAAAGTTTGAAAACGATCATGATTCTAGCTCATTTGAGCATTTTATCAAACACTATGTATGTATCAATGTTTTAAGCCCCTTTTTTGAAGGGTTCCATGTTTCCCCAACCCATTCTCTACCATTGTTAGCTCACAACCTTCCCACATACTTCATGAATACATGCATGCAAGGTAAGCACTCCCATCCCCATGAACTACCTTACTAATTGCCCATTCTAGTTAGATTTTTAAATTAAGAGCTTGGTGATAGAACCTTACCTCTTAGGATGAAGACCTAGGGTGCTTCTCTTGATAATCTTCAAAGGTTTATGCAGGAATTGAAGAGTAACTTGATGAAGATCACTTTCTCCAAATATGACTCTCTCTCCCACTCTAAAGTATCAGATTTTGCTCTAAAATGGCCCCTTATGCCTATTTTAACGAAGTAGGGTCGGGTTTTAAAAGCCTAAAAATTAAGCTCTGGAGCAGGTTCTGCGGTCGCATATGCGACCACAAAATAGTTGTGCGGTCCGCCAAATGGCCACGGAATTGGGGTGCCAAAACTGGAGAGCAACTAACCAGATATGCGGTCACTTTGCGGCTCGCAGTCCTGTTCTGTGGTCTTATAAGGCACCGCAGAACCACGCTCCAAAAAATTCTAAGGATGATTATGCGACCAAAGTGCGGCCTGCGAAACGGTTATGCGGTCGCATAATTGGCTGCATTCAAAATTTGCCCAAAAGGCTGCTCCACTCTACGACCATTTTGCGGTACTCAAAGTGGTTCTGCGGTCACAGAACGGGCCGCATAAATGCCTACTTCTGCTCAACATTTTCCTTCAACTCCCCAGTGCACTGCTCAATCCAAAAAGTCCAAACCGCGGCGTCACGAAATCTAGGTTTTTATGAAAACTTTTACGGGGACTTACACCCTGATCCTATCGCAAATGTGACAACTGGTCCGCAAATGCAAACCTAGCAAGCTCGCAAGTGCAAGAAAGCAATCGCAAAAGCGGCCTGCTCCAGTCCAAGCTCCCTATTACAAATGCGATCAGGGGTTCGCATATGCGAACCCAGAACCCATCGCAAATGCAATATTAGTTTCAAAGTTGCAAAGGTTGGTCCCCTAGCGCAACATCGCAAAAGCGAGTAGCATCTCATAAATGCGCTAATCACAAATGCGACCATTCCCTCACAAATGCAAGAACAGAACACTTGCAAAAATCCTAACCTCTCTCAAACTCTCCAGGACACGTCCAAAACTCACTCGAGCCCTCAGGGCTCAACTCCAACCATCTGCACAAGTAAATAATCATCATACGAACTCACTTGCTCGATCAAAATACCAAAATAATGTCCCAAACCATGAATTAGACAACAGAACACACGAAAATTACAATGAAACTTAACAATTACAAAAGGACAACATACGTCTAATTCCTATTAAACAAACTCG
>AWOL01S0064851.1:0-12224 GCA_000715115.1 Nicotiana otophora
TATTATGTAGAAAACAAACTAATAATTTAATATAATTAGTTAAATTATATTAATACTGTAAAAAATTTTACATTGTTAGTGTATATAATTTAAATTTTTTAAAAATATTATATCATATTTATATCGTACATTAAAATCTTTAATATATTAGTATCATATATTTATGATTATTCTTATGACCATTCGTGTTGATAGCAGGCCAAGTGTCTGATACGGGGCTTTCACTGCTTCAATTGTTTTGGCATAAAGTTTTTGACCTGCCGTTAGAACAAAAAGACATTCGCAGGCCACTTGTCGAAATGAGTGTTAAACGGAGGACATTAACTGGTTTGGTAACATCTCCTCATCATGTAAAAGAAAAATGTCAACCAAACTATAGCTAGAGATCTAGTCCCATTACCGCATTAATTAGCTTCGGTTTGAAGAAGCTTTAGTTAACCCAGCATACGGGTAAAATCGAGCTCACTGAGCACCCCGATTTTCCGGTGCGGCAAACAGAGAAGGAACATGTCGTAAGAAATCAGAGTCAGAGCGAGGAGCCCCTCGTATCGAGGCTCGAGCAAAATACCTGCCCTCGGAGGCACCGGGACCACATCCTCCGGGATCGGTACGAGCCTCAAGACTTCGGAGAGCATTACCAAACAACCACACATGACTAACAAAGGGCCGTGATGTCCGCGCCCAACCGGATATCACAGCGTGAATCTCGGCCCGTATCAGCAGAAAATCAGTGATTAGCGAAACAGAAGATTTTTACCTTTCTTAGGATTGTACTTAGGGTAAAACTCTCCTACTATATAAATGAGGAAGCTTATTATTCATAAAACATATTGTAACACGCATACCAAGACAATTTACTTCTATTTTCTCTGTTTCTAAAAGTTATTCAAAGTTCTTATTCTTGTTCATAAGATCTTCATAAGTGCAAGCTTAGAACCGAAGGCAGGTTCCTCGTTGAGCCATTAACCGAGCTCGGGATCACTCTTATCATTAGTTTGGCCATTTATTACATCTTTCATTTGCTTAATCTAACGTCATTAATCACTTGTATTGAATTAATCCAAATATCCTTAAAACTGTGTATAAATTCAATTATTATCTGTTTTTAAGGGTAAACAGTTTGGCGCCCACCGTGGGGCTGGAAATAATAGTGGTAATTTGATACAAATTTAACACGCTTTCTTTTACGCTTGTTCTTTGAGATTTTAATTTCAGGTCAAATTTAAAATGTCAAACTCTCAATCTGCTCACTTGAACGTTGATGCTAAGTCTGGCCACCATGGTGAGAACAACAATGCAGTGACCAGCAATGAAGTATCCCTTGTTGACCCCAACGGAGTTCCGGTCGCGGACCCAATCGATGCCAACTCACATGTGGCCATCGACACAAACTTGCCTACCGACTAAGAAAACAATATTCACAGGGGAGCCTAATCGATAGAAAGGGGTACACACGACGACGAAGGCGATGGGATCAATTTACGAGTGATCTTCAAAATGTTACAAGCACAACAGGCGGCGATAGCCCAGTTGCAGAACCAAAGTCGCGCCCCCAGCAAAGTTGAGCCCGCACCATCCTGGAAAATCACCCTAAAAAATTGAACCAACTACAGAAAGGCCGGGTGACCGGTGAAGTTGAACCCGAGGCCAACCCTGAAATAATAAAGATGCTTGAGGAACTGACAAAGCGAGTGGAATCGGGGGAAAAGAAGATTGAGGCCAACGACAAAAAAATGGAGACATATAACTCCAGGGTTGATCAAATCCTAGGAGCACCCCCGATATTGAAAGGCCTGGATTCCAAGAAATTTGTCCAAAAGCCTTTCCCTCCGAACGCAGCTTCGAAACCAATCCCGAAGAAGTTCTGTATGCCTGAAATTCGAAAGTATAACGGGACCACGGATCCAAATGAACACATGACCTCCTACGCATGTGCCATCAAGGGAAATGACTTAGAAGATGACGAAATCGAGTCGGTTCTGCTGAAAAAGTTCGGAGAAACCCTGTCTAAAGGAGTAATGATATGGTATCACAACCTACCCCCAAATTCTATTGATTTGTTTGCTATGCTTGCAGATGCCTTCGTAAAAGCTCATGCAGTGGACATCAAGGTCGATACCATAAAATCGGACCTCTTTAAAGTGAAACAAAGAGATAACGAAATGCTCAGGGAATTCATATCGAGGTTTCAAATGGAAAGAATGGACCTATCTCTGGTTGCGGACGATTGGGCCATTTAAGCATTCACTCAAGGACTCAACCCCCAAAACTCCTTGGCTTCACAGCAGCTGAAACAAAAATTTGATAGAGTACCCGATGGTAACTTGGGTTGACGTCCATAACAGGTACCAATCAAAAATTAGAGTCGAGGATGATCAACTCGGGGCCCCCTCTAGGTCCGTGTATCCCATCAGAACTAATGATAGGTCTAGAAGAGTCATCGATCATGAACCGAGACCAAACAGAGATCGATATCAACCGTATAGCAGAGATCGAAGGAGCAGCAGATCCCGACATAACCCGCGAGGAATGAAAAGAGAAGCTATCGAGGTCATAATAGCCAGTGACTCATGAGCAAAAATAGTTTCGACAGGCCACTCAAGGCTAGGGAGGCACCAAGGTTATCAGAATATAACTTCATCATCGATGTTACCGGCGTCGCATCTGCCATCGGACGCATCAAAGATACCAAGTGGCCTCGACCATTGTAGTCTGATCCTGCCCAAAGAGACCCCAACCTGATGTGTAAGTATCATGGCACTCACGGCCACAAGACCGAAGACTGTCGACAGCTAAGAGAAGAAATGGCCCGGTTATTCAATAACAAGCACCTCCGGGAATTTCTGAGTGATCGAGCCAAAAATCACATCAGGAATAGGGACTTCAACAAACATACCGAGCAAGAGGAACCTCAGCATGTCATCAACATGATCATTCGTGGAGTCGACGTCCCCCAAGGGCCGATGCTGAAGCGCACTAAGGTGTCCATTACAAGGGAAACGTAAACCCGAGATTACATACCGGAGGGGACCATCTCTTTCAGCGATGAGGATGTTGAAGGCATCGTGAAACCACATAACGATGCACTGGTAATATTTGTACTCATAAATAAATATCGAGTTAAGCGTGTGTTGATTGATCCAAGTAGCTCGGCCAATATCATCATATCGAGGGTCATAGAGCAGCTGGGTCTTCAAGACCAAATTAGTGCCTGCAGTCCGGGTCTTAAACGGATTCAACATGGCGTGTGAAACTACTAAAGGGGAGATAACCCTACCAGTGAACACCGCCAGAACCATTCAAGAAACAAAGTTCTACGTGATCTAAGGGGATATGAGATATAATTCTCTATTCGGAAGACCATGGACTCACAACATGAGGGCAATACCCTCGACACTACACCAGGCATTGAAGTTCCCCATACCGGGAGGGATCAAGACAATTTACGAAGAATAGCCGGCCGCAAAAGAAATGTTCGCGGTCGATGAGGTGATCCCGATGTCTGCACTCTCGACATCAAAGAACCCGGAGACGGTTAGGAAGGAATAAACTAAATAGCAATCACCGACACCGGCCCGACCAAACTGGAGAAGCAAGAGGTGGGCGAGGATGATGATTATGGAGTTCTTAAGTCGTTCATCGCCCCCTGACAATTCCGATGCCACCAAATCGATGGTCGGGGAGTTGAAGCAAGTCATATTGATCGAACACTTACCCGATCGGAAAGTATACATGGGCACAGGGTTAACTCCCGAGCTCAGAAAAAAACTCATTAAATTCCATATAGCTAACGTGGGTTGTTTTGCTTGGTCCCATCTAGATATGACAGGGATCCCACCAGAAGTAACCACTCATAAACTAAGCTTGGATCCGAAGTTCCACCCGGTTAAACAAAAAAGGAGTCTAAGCTTGAATTAGAGGTCGGATCCGGGAAGTTCCTTGGATTCATGGTGTCCAACCAAGAGATCGAGATCAATCCCGGCAAAATCAAAGCTATAGAAGATATCACTGTGGTGGACAATATCAAGGTTGTTCAGAGGCTAACCGCGCGCATAGACACCCTGAGCCGGTTCATATCGAGGTCCTCCGATAAGAGCCATTAATTCTTCTCATTATTGAAGAATAAAAATAACTTTTCATGGACCCCGAAGTGCCAACAAGCTTTGGAAGAACTCAAACGGTACCTTTCGAGTCTACCCTTGCTCCACAATCCGAAGGCAGACGAGCAGTTGTACCTGTACTTAGCGGTATCCGAGATAGCAGTAAGTGGAGTCTTAGCCAGGGAAGAGGAATGTACGCTTCTTACCTATTATGTTAATAGAACTCTATGCGAGGCCGAAATAAGGTACCCTCACCTAGAAAAATTGGCGCTCGCTTTGCTAAGCGCCTCCAGAAAGTTAAAGCCATATTTTCAATGCCACCCCATATGAGTCATAACTTCTTACCCACTAAGGAACATAATGCACAAACCCGAGCTCTTAGGCCGATTGGCCAAATGGGCCGTAGAAATTAGCGGGTATGATATCGAATATCGACCCCAAACCTCTATCAAATCTCAAAATTTGGCAGACTTCGTGGCCGACTTCACGCCGGCCTTAATACTCGAAGTCGAAAAGAAATTATTGTTAACCTCGGGGACTTTCTCGGGAAACTGGACCCTCTTTACGAGCAGTGCCTCGAACGCGAAGGGGTCCAGACTCGACATCGTATTGAAGCCGCCTACGGGTAACGTAGTAGGCAATCTATTAGAACTGTAAAATTGACTAACGATGAGGCCGAGTATAAGGCAATGATTCCAGGTCTCTAATTGGCTAAAAGCTTGGGAGCCGAAGTGGTCGAAGCTAAGTGCGCCTTCCTCCTTGTAGTAAATCATGTCAACGGGACATTCAAAGTAAAAGAGGAACGAATGCAGAGTTACTTGAAAAAATTAGAGGTAACGCTGCATCGATTCAAAGAATGGACCTTACAGCACATACCCCGGGATCAAAATAGCTAAGCCGATGCTCTGGCTAACTTGGGGTCATCGATTGATGGCGATGAATTTAGCTCGGGAACAGTCATACAACTCATGAAATCAGTAGTGGAAGAAGGCCATGCCGAGATAAACTCAACTAGTTTAACTTGGGACTGGAAAAACAAGTATATAGACTACTTGAAGATTAGAAAGTTGCCCTTGGATCCTAAAGAATCGAGAGCTCTGCACATGAAGGCATCCAGGTATTAACCTGTCCGAAGGTACTCTATTCAGAAGAACGTTCGATGGCCCACTAGCCATATGCTTGGGGTCGGGGGACACCGAATACATTTTAAGGGAAGTTCACGAAGGCACCGGTTATTACTAGATTGACGTGAAGAAAGATGCAAAGGACTTTGTATGGAGATGCGACGGTTATCAAAGGTATGCACCAATGATCCATTAACCCGGAGAGCTACTACAATCGGTCATGTCACCTTAGCCGTTCATGAAATAGGAAATGGACATTATCGGTCCGCTATCGTGGGCACCTTATAAGGCTTAATTTATACTGTTTATGACTGACTATTTTTTTAAGTGGGTCGAAGCTCAAGCGTTCGATTAGGTCCGGGAAAAAGAAGTCATCGACTTCATTTTGGACCACATAATATGGCAATTCGGTATACTAACCGAGATAGTGTGTGATAACGGGAAGCAGTTCATCGGCAGCAAGGTAAGCAAATGTTTCGAGGAAAAAAAGATAAAAAAGATCTTGTAAACACCCTATCACCCTAGTGGGAACGGATAGGCGGAGTCTACAAACAAGACCATACTCCAAAACCTTAAGAAAAGGTTGACCGATGCCAAAAGAAAATAGAAGAAAATTCTGCCCGAAGTCTTGTGGGCATACCGTACCACCTCAAAATCTAGTATCGGGGCCACTCCTTTTTCGTTGGTCTACGGTGCCGAAGCACTAATACCGGTAGAGGTGGTGTTAATAAAAGTAACACTACACACCCGGAACCCGAATGAAGGGAAGCTGGGACCGAATTGGGAAGGTCCATATCTAGTCATCGGGATTACCAGCAAAGGTTCATATAAACTCGAAGTAGGAAATGGTGTACAACAACCGAACAACTAGAACGTGATACACTTAAAATGGTACTACTGCTAAGGTACGATCTCATTCACTTTTTTTACGAATCGGACTAACACTTGCAGGCAACAACCAAAGGAGAATGTGGATGTTAGGTTTGAAAGCACGCGCTACACTCTTTTTTCCTTCAACCGGTTTTGTCCCAAATGGGTTTTCCGGTAAAGTTTTTAACGAGGCAACAGTAAATCGTGCTAACTTAGAATCGAAAATCGGTTTTAAATCAAAGTCACTGGTTGTATCAATAGTATCCGAGCCTTCTCGAGATCTTCTTCGAATACTGGGGGCCATCACCCTCGGGTCAAGCCTTTTAGCAAGGAAGGAAGGATACTTTGTGCTTGAACAGTCTAGGCTTGGTGGTTAGAATTTATTATAAGGGCCAAACGGTCAAGTGAACCGTGCTCGCGTAGGCCACCTTAGCCATAATATGAGCTTTTACACGCTTAAAATCTTGTACGTTATACACAAAAATGAAAGAAAGTTTCTACCTTGCTAATACACATTTTTTCTTCTTAAAAGTATCGAGCCTAAGGGCTATCCCTACCCGGGGACTATCGAGCCCAAGGGCCACCCCTATCAGAGCCCAAAGGGCTACCCCCACTCGGGGATTGTCGTCCAAAATAATCAGGTGGCTCGGGTTATCGAAACTCGGATGCACAAAACCTATTAGGCAGTGCCTACACCTAAAAGGCTAGGCCACCCTAAAAATGGTTCGGAGACGTACGAAGCCTGTAATCAAAACATAAGGCCTTCAACAAAATTCTAAACAGGTTCAAAGGTTACCCTCAGCAAAGGCATAGCCTAAAAACATTTAAGCAAGCATCTTGGGTAAATTTCTGGTCACTGCGAGTTTTCACAAGTTTTAAGCAAAAATTGCATCGAGGACAGATTTTGTTCGGACCTCCGAAAAATGACTTATTATTACGTTTGATTCTGTGATAAGGTATTAGAAATATTTGCAATTGTAAAAAGATGTTAAGATAATAGACTTGAAAATCGCCAAAAGGGAATTTTGTTATATATTCCGTAATATCTTTAGAAAGACCCAACAAAAACGGCCTCAACAAAAAATATGTACATGATACAAAAATAAAAAAACTCCTAAGGCATTTACTCATGATCTTCACCGGAGACCGACTCATCACCAGAACCGTCGGGGCCTTCGGATTATTTAGATCCCTCGGAGCCCTCTTCACCTTGGGGTTCCGCTAGCTTCTTGGCCTCGACCTCAAGACTTTTTGCCTTCTCTATCTCGACAGATAGATCGAAGCCTCGGGCATGGATTTCTTTCAGGGTCTACTTTCGGGATAGTCACCTCACGTACTCAACAGTGGTCTTCAAGAGGCCTCGGCTGCTTCAACATCGGCCTTGTATTGGGCTACCATCTCGCCAGCATCGGCCGAGGTTATCTCTAACCTGGACCTCGTTATTTCGAGCTCCTTACCAAGGGCATCCCATTCAGCGATGGCTGAGCCCAGTTGTGCTTGGATATCCTTATTTTGCTGAGCCCGTGTATCAACCTTCTCCTCCGCCACATGAAGCTGAACTTCCATCAAAGACAGGTTGGCCTGGGCGGTCTCCTTCTCCGAGGCCAGCAGGTCCATCTTACTTTTCCACCCATTGGCCATTACTAGGACGTCGTCCATATCCTTGTGGAGTTGGTCGATCTTCTGCCGGACCTGCGAAGTATCGTTGTTAGCCTCTGTTACCGGAACCTCATTTCTAACTTCAAAAACCATTACCTTTTCCACCAAGTCGGCGTCGTCCTGCCTTAAGGCCGATGCTTCTTTCTGAGTTGCATTCAGCTCGGCCTGGAGGTTCTTGGTGACCCCCTCCTTCTGCTCGCTAAGAAGCTTATACATGTCCCTTTTTTGGTCAAGCTCCTTGGTCTCAATCTCGAGTTGATTGACCCCAACCCAGTAATGAAGGAAACTCTCGTGGTGAAGTACCGAGGCCTGCAAAAGGGTGAAAAATGTGAGAAATATCAAACATATCGATGGAAAGAAACGATGCCTCACCCGGTTCAATGCCTGCTACGCCTCATTAAAAAGGCATGGCACGTTCACCTTATTTATTTTTGCTTGATCCTCTTTGATCACCAGGCATCGGAGGTAGCTAGCTACCCCCACAAGAGAAGACAAAACCCGGGCATCCTCCGGGACGGTCAGTATAATCGATCTCTTGCGACCGGGGTCCACACTCATAGCAGGGAACTGATTGATCAATTTTGTGGCTCTAGCTCGGCCCGCCAGCTTCCGAGGATGTGTATTTCTTCGGAACTTCCAGGTCGCCCAGCCCGGATAAGTCTTCTAAAGCAGACGAGTCCACACCATCGAAAAAGGAGTGAAGGGTATCGTCCGCATTATGGACCCCCTCGTTGGACTTCTCCTTTCTCACTCGGGCCTCCTCGAGCATGTACTTAGTGTTGGAGGGCATCCCTGAGATCTCAATTACACAGAGTGCTTCCTTTGGACGGAGCCGGCATCCTAGAGAGTTTCACCCCGTGTATCCACGTCAGTCTTTTGAGTTGGAAGGAGGTCGATTTCACAAGTCTCCCCCTCGGATGCATCCGAGTCCTCGGGATAGGTCGTCCCGTAGGTAACAAAAATAGATTCATCCTCCGACTCATCCCTAAGCTGGAGTATAGAGTCGGAATCCGGCACTCGGGAACTGGAGCCCCTCTTGGGCTTGCAGAGCACCCTTTTCTTTGGTTTCTTCAGCTCGGAGCGTGGGGAGCCTGAGGGTTTTCTCTTCCTTTTCTTCTTTCCCTCTGTGGCAGCAATGGAGGGATCAACGGACGGGGGCACATCCTCGTCCCCTTCCGAAGGCCTAAGTTCGGTGGTCTTAGGCAAACCTGCAATAACAAAAGGGCAGATGAGTTATGTAATGAAAGGTAGAAATATGGTATTGGCTATTCAGAAAGAGGCCTTACCTTGAGAACGGGCCTCCCATCGGCCCTTCGAGAGTCCGCGACATGTGCGCTCAAAGTACGACATCTGAGTATAGATGCCATTGATCCATTACTTTAGCCGGGGAATCACATTTGGAACCCGGGCGACAGCTGCATAACCACAAGCATGAATGAGAAGAAAGAAATTGAAGAAAAAGAATTTCGATGTTTAAATAGAGATTGCACTTATGAGACGCATTCCACACTTCAGAGAATGTATCCGGGGTGATTAAATCCTCTATTTTCACTCAGACGAAGCGCCCGTGCCAGCCCTGGTCTCGGTCTTCATCGATATTCGAAAAGGGAGCCTTGCTGGCCCAGCGAGTAATCTTGATCAGTCCCCTTCGGAACATTCGGGGACTGTATAACCGAACCAGGTGGTCGATCATGAACCGACGAGAATAGGTCTTGTTAACGAAGTAGCGAAGGAGGATCACGATCCTCCACACCGACAGATAGATTTGCCCGAGGCACACCTCGTACCTCTTGCAAAAGTCTAGAATGATCGGGTCCACCGGGCTCAGTGTGAAGGGGTAAGTATAAATACTTAAGTATCCCTCCACGTGGGTACTAACGGCGTCCTCGGGCCCCGGGGACTACTACGTCCTTGCCCTCCTAATTGCAGTCCTTTCGAATTATGAGAAGAACGTCTTCAGTCACAGAGCATATGTATCTCGAGACTCATTTGCCCTGGTCCTGTTTGCGCGATGTCTTCTCGACTTTAAAGTCATCTACAGTTGAGAAGACCCCGGGGATAAATGCTTTCAAGGGAGGCTCGGCGGCCGATTCGTTGGCAATCACAATGGGGGAAACCATTTCGAGGGCGACTACTTCAGGGGCGACCGCTTTAGTACCAGCGACCGGTTGAAAAGATGAATAAGCAACTTGTTGAGGAATGGATTTCGATATTTTGGCCATTGTTATCTGGAGGAGGGTTTGAAATTTTGAAGAAAGAATGCAAGATTTGGAAAAAAGGGTTTTGAAGATGAAGAACAGAGTATGAAGATTTAAAGAAAATCCGAGCAACAATCTAAAAATTATTATGGAAATTGAAGAACAAGGATGGAGATATGAAGAAGGTTTGATGATGGATGGAAAGCTCGAAGGTAGTAATTTGATCAAAAAGTAGAAAAAAGAACAAAGGGAGGAAGCTTTTATAGGGAAACAGTCGACGCTTCGCATTCGGGGGCAACCTGTCGATGAGCGACACGGGTCCGAAGTTAGAACGACGCGACTGATGGGACATTTCAGCTCCCTCGTCGTAACATACGATATAAGGAACCGGAATTATCTGTCGTTTCGCATCGTTTCGGCAAGCCTACTCTTTGATAAACGATAGGACTATCTGTATACGGGTAAAATTTAGCCCATTGAGCACCCCGATTTTTTGGTGCGGCAAACGGAGAAGGAACGTGCCGTAAGAAATCAGAGTCAGAGCGAGGAGCCCCTCGTATCGGGGCTCGAGGAAAACACCTGCCCTCGGGGGCATCAGGACCACGTCTCCGGGTCCGGTTCGAGCCTGAAGACTTCGAAGAGCATTACCAAACAACCGCACATGACTAACAAAGGGCCGTGATTTCCACGCCCAATCGGATATCACGGCATGAATCTCGGTCCGTATCGCCAAAAAAATTAGTGAATAGCGAAACGGAAGAATTTTACCTTTCTTAGGATTGTACTTAGGGTAAAACTCCCCTACTATATAAAGGGGAAGCTTATTATTCATAAAACCCATTGTAACACGCATACCAAGGCAATTTACTTCTATTCTCCTTGTTTCTAAAAGTTATTCAAAGTTCTTATTTTTGTTCATAAGTGCAAGCTCGGAACCGAAGGCAGGTTCCTCGTTGAGCCATTAACCAAGCTCGGGATGACTCTTATCATTTGTTTGGCCATTTATTACGTCTTTCATTTGCTTAATCTAACGTCATTAATCACTTGTATTGAATTAATCCACATATCCTTAAAACCGCGTATAAATTTAATTGTTATCCGTTTTTAAGGGTAAACAAACCTTAATTAACGAGCTTATTTAAAAAGAGTTCAACTGAATCTACTTTGTCAATAAATTTCTAAATTTAAATAAACAAATTACAATTCAAAAAAAAAAATATTGATTTGTAAATGTTGTTAAATCCCTTGAGAAAAGGAATGCCTCCGTATCTATAGCCAAGGAAATAGATATTACATATAATTACTTCAAATAATTTGGACAATCCCACAATTCTAGCTACACATGATCTCATCCATTAATATAAATTAAAAACTTTTATCTCTTTTTCGTATTTGTTTTTCTTTTTCGCGTGCATCGTTCTCTATTTTCCTACTTATTTCACGATCTCATCATCCAAATCATTTTTGAGTTAATGCTTTGATGATACTTTTTCTCAAAAAATTGATGGCACAAGGATGACCCTTCAGAATAATTTTTTGTAACTAGGTGGCTTTTAAT
Source organism: Nicotiana otophora (assembly GCA_000715115.1). NCBI lineage: Eukaryota > Viridiplantae > Streptophyta > Magnoliopsida > Solanales > Solanaceae > Nicotiana > Nicotiana otophora. The sequence continues at coordinate 11,510 of AWOL01S0064851.1, forward strand.
TGTGCTAATTGATAATTTATACCAACATCGACAATGCTCAATTGAGCTATTGCAATATTCCTTTAGAGCTGTAGAAAACTAGGATTATCTTACCCACTAATATTTTTATTATAGCAAATTACAATTAAGGTACAGCAAGAAGCACGAGGAGAATATAATAAGGGTTGAATAGATTAAAAAAAAGGGAACACAATAATGACCCAATTAAAGATTAACTGAAAATACAATAAAACAGAAAAGAGAAAAAAAAAATGAAATTATGGAAGAACATGGAAATTAAACAGAAGAACTATCGAGATTATAAGAAATTGATGTAGACATGTTAGTTAATAACTTAATTGTTAACCATGGCTAGGGCCTTGATTTTGTTAATTAAATCTCAATCTTTAATCTCTAATCTTTAATCATGATATGTGGCTCTTACGTATCTAAGTAAAAATTTGGGGAAATGAAATATGTGACACGTATTTAAGTAGGAACTTCCGAAAATTGAAAAGATAAGAAAGGGAGAGGAGTTTCAGACACTTAGTTTATACCGTGTTCTGTATTTGTATGGATATAATAATCTCTAGATCTCCTTCTATTTTCTTCGCCAAAGCATGGGTACTGTTTACTAGAATTTCGAATTAAAAATAAAAGCAATCAACTACAAAATGACAACTTAATGGTGGATAAGAACCATTTTTATGAGTCCAACATAAATTCCTTGAACTAT
>AWOL01S0064852.1:0-11363 GCA_000715115.1 Nicotiana otophora
TGTATTAGCGGAGATTAAATCTGAGCAAATTCAGGGTTCAAGCTTTCTACTCGAAGCATATATACATGTTCTGAACGCACTAATTTTAAATCCTAGATTCTGCCTCTAGAGGATGGGGGTTGACGGTCGGAGATATATGGTGAACTTACGAGCCATCAAGCCACTCGGGGTCAACCAAATTGCCACCACCTTTAACACCAGGAATCCAAGATTTCTTAGGAGCAGCAGCCACCACAATGAACCTCTTGGGAGTGGCAACACCACCAACTCTGGCGGCAACTGGAGCACCCAACAAGGCCTGACTTTTCTTGCCACCAGTCAAGAAAGAGGAGCTCAAGCCATTCAGCAATGCAGCAGATGTTGTAGCCATGCTTATTTTTTATGTGTAGAATAGAATGACAGTAGTAAGCTACAATGCAATGTTGTGGATGGTTGTTTCTACTTTGGAAGAAAGAAGTGAGATTCCTGGTTATAAGAGTATGAGATCAAAAGGGGACGTTGAAAGGAGCCAAGTAGGATGGATGAAATCTGCAGATGAAATCAGAGATCTCTGGTGGATAGATTTCGGACCAATGAGGTCTTGAGTTACATCTCTATGTCCATTTTTTGTACCATCCACGTGGACACCTCTTCTCCTTTAGTTTTGATTCTTTGTCTTAGTTGCTATTCCCTGTTGTATATGCCTCTACATGGTCTGCAACGCCCCTCTTTCCAACCTCTCAAATGCCTGGACAACATATAATCTCCTTCTTGTTTGTGGCGACAAATGTTGTTCAGAAGTTAGTGTTGATTATAAGATATTGAACATCAGCTTCTACTTAATTCTTTAGCTAATGTGAAAGTTGAATATGGTTATTAATTGCTAGTACTTTAAATTTGTGAATAACAGCCATAGTTTTCATAATTAGTGTCTCTATACATAGTAACACTACTCATGACGACACTTACAAAATGCAACCCGTGAACTTACCACCTAGAAACTCTTGGGGCAACTCAATTAAGTGCTAGTAATTCTCTGAGAGAAAAGGATGTGGTTATATACTCCTCACTTTTACTTGTATATTATTTTCTTTAAAGAATATTTCACAACTACAACACTTCAATCCCAAGTTGGCTGAATTTGACTTAATATTCATATTTCCGAAAGAATGTCGGTGAATACTAATCAAATGTGTAACATCAAATGTGGATCCGCCCAAAAATAAAGCTTAACTTATATAACATAGAATTTCACCAAAAAAAACATTGCCATGTAATCCTTCATAAAACGAGAATTCGTAATCTTGAAATTAAGACAGATTACAAGTGACCGAATAATGTAAAAATTCTTTATATTACCCCTTTGTGTAAGTTAAACATACTCACTAAAATATACTCCTAGTAAATTCTATGAAGATGATTGTACCAAAAATGGATGAAAGAAAAGAAAGAGATACTTTACAATTTAGCACAAAGCAATAGCAAAGGTCTCCTTTGGGTCTGCGGCCCATATAGCAACTGAGAATCTGTTTGAGAGTTTCTAAGGAAGCCCAAGGGTATTTCCCGGGTAAAAACAGAAACAGAAAATAACGATCATAATCTGTCCCAAGAAAAGACATCAGCCTCTGTCCACAAAAAACAACTCCTCTCTTCAACTAAAATAGTCTTAGATGTAAGAGCATTTGATCTCGTAGTTATGGCTGATCCTCTTTGCAAGTTCTTTGACTCTCGCTCTATAACAGGTTCTCAATTCTTCGCCACCTACTTTTCTACTCAAAAGTCATTCCGACTTGTTTCCCTTCACAACCCAACTCTAGTCAGAAGAAGGAGAAGAACAAAACCACTTCATATTGCTTTCTGCTCCATACCCACTTCTACAAATCTTGATGTCATCGCCACCTATGGTATGTTTATTTACCTATAATCCTTCCTAACCTTTTATTCTTATACATTATTTTTTGATAAAGATAAGTTCTTTGTGTTACATTTGAGGTTTATTGCTTTTTCAAACTTGTGAGGTTTTCATGTTTTGTTCTGGCAGAGCATTCGGATGGAAGTCTACTGTTTCGGTTCGGGGACCCAAGTGAGCTTGCAAACGAGGATGAATTGGAGGAACCCCTTTTGGGGGTTGAAGAGGTGGAAAGGGATAGTGAGGAGGAGGAATTTAGTGTGGTGAAAGTTATGGATTCTGATAATGAGAGAGAAGTCATTGTCAAGAATGTAGAGAGAGAAGCCAGTAGTCAGGCTGTGACTGTTGCTATTGATGCTGGAGTTTCTGAATCAGTAGTATCTAACAACCCAAGGAGTGATTTTGTAGAAAGAGAAACTGGATTGAGTGCAAATTTAGTCGAAGAATCCACGGATGAAATTGGTTTAATTTCCCCTGTAGGAATTCAAGATCAATCTGTAGCTGAAGTCCATATTGAGAATGCTGGACTTGGTGAAGAGATTTTGGAAAAGCAAGATGATACTGAAGCTTCAATTCCACCAACAGAGAATAGTTTTCCCTCTTTGGAAGTTGAAGAAGAAATGAAGGGTCAATCAACTGAGGAATCATTTCAAGAATTTGAGGAGATTTTGCAAAAGAAAGATGATAGTGAAGCTTCAATTCCACCACCAGAGAATTCCTTTCCTTCTTTGGAAGTTGAGGAAGAAATGAAGGGTCAATCAAGTGAGGAGCAGTCATTTGAAGAATTGGATGATGACGTGTCACCTCTTTTAGGTTCAGCTGCAGTAATGCCTGAATATTCTGACTCGGTAAACGCTGAGGAGATTAAAGAATCTGACGGAGAAATTTCAAGTCAATTGACAGAGAATGGCGGTGACAAGGATCGTGGTGTTGATTCAATTGGCTTGATGGAAAACGGCGCTGCTTCAACTGAAGTTCAGGCAGTGGACATTGATAGTGAAAATGTCCAACAGATAGAACAAATATCTGAAAATGTTGATCCTATAATGGAAGAGCCCACGGAGAGTGTTAGTGAGGAAATTAATCTGGGGAATACTGAAACTGTTATTGACGAAATTAGTCCAAAGATTCATTTGTCTATGGATGCTGAAGACCAGAGTGCCCAAGTCCTTAATTTGGAGAATGATGATCAAACCGAGGTGACTACTTTCTCTGCAGATACTGAGGATCAGGCTTCCCAAAATGGTACCTTCAAAGATAGTGATGATGCTAATGTGACTGAAGTAATGCCTCATTGTCCTATGCTGGAGGCTGAATCAATTCTTGATGAGGAAGTTAATCACAACCTCATATCGGTGTCCAATGAAGGTGAAAGTCCATTACCGGTGAGTTCTATCCACCTATCATAAGATTTGATGTGGTAAATTATGTGTGCATTATAGTGCTATGCTTGCTCCTTCTTCCTGTACTTTGTAATCTTATTTTGGATCTGATGAAATCGCCCAAACTGATCGGTTAGGACTCATGGTCAGTAATAGGTGTATCAAATGTTATTTGGCTGATGTAGTAATTGTCTATTAGATAATAAGCATTCATTATAGAAAGTTGTCAATTGTGCAATATGTGACTATTACCAAATTTGAAGCAGCATATACTTTATATTCTTGTTTATCTAGTTATGGATGTGATATTCTCCTTTGTGAGATTCCTTTCCGATTTTAACTACCATAAGACTGACGTTTAAGCTCAACTAGATATGGTAAACCTGTACTTAAATGCTACTACAGGTTTGTCGGCATGCAACATTTAATAAACGTGCTCTTCAGAACTTTATTATTTCCCCGGTGCAATGATGATTTAAGTATCACAAATTATAATTTCCTCAGTGCAATGATGATTTAAGCTTATGCTACTTTAACATTGATCACTGTCCAATAATTTGGATTAACACAGATTTCATAGTTGAAAGTTTTCTTGCACGACTCATCATATAATTAGACACTTTTGTTTGAGAGCAAAATGAACTAGTTCTTCCAGCAAACTGCAGCTATTATTCATTATATTATATGGTTTTCTCAGCCGGAAGAAAATCTGCTTAACTCATCCGTGGAAGCAGAAAAAGAAGAAAATGCAGAAAAAAGTGAGGTCGGGGAAATGTCTGGCCATGAAGTGGTTGAGGATAAACCTTCAGAAGTCTTAGGCAGCAGGTATCTTGCCAATATATTGGATATTATTTTTCTTGGATATAACATATATTCATATTCTAAATTCTCTGTATGCATGTCACTAAACTCTTTAAATATTGGTGATGAGAGAGATTTATTTTTGTGTACGTTTTACCAGTGCCACTTTAGTACTATGCTATTGTGCTCTTCTAGAGGAACTCACATGTTAAATCCCTAACAAATAGTTTATTTTGGCAAAATTGCAACACCCCGTCCCCAAACCCCCTTTTGAATACAAATGTCGTTTCTCTTAATACGTTTGAATCTTATACTTGAGAGGTCAATACATCATAAAAAATTAGCAAGGTAATCTCCTTACATTTACTTTGAATGAGTAGTAATGCATCTAATGTCCAATGATCTCTCATTTTCAACAGAAAGGAAGCTATACCAGCTGAACTAATTCTGTCCTCTGGTGCTACTTTACTGGAATATCCATCCAAGGTATTTCAGATATATGCCTTTCTTTAAATTTTCACTTTTTGAAGTTAAAAGTGACCACTTAGTCATGAGGTTGCATTTAGTTTTATGGTATTTACGCTATTGAGATGCATAAAAAGGTAGTTCAGCTTTTAATATATAAAAAGCTTTTAATTTTCAAGTGAAGTTAATGTTTATTCATTAAAGTTGAATTTGGAATATATGTCAGAAGATATTGGTTATTCTTCTTTTTCTAGCCAATAAGCATCATGATTTTATGAGTAAGTAGTTTGAAAAATAATAAATTAACCAGGCATTGACAGGTGGACATGAAGCATATTTTGTTGCTTGTGGAAAGTGGCTAGGTGTAGCCGATGGAGTTGGTTCCTGGTCACTGGAAGGTAATTGCTCTCTAACTGTTTTCTACCGTAACTGTATTGCCTTGAGGTTCAGTCTGGAATTCATGAATTAACTTCCATGGAATTTTAAAAGTTTAGAGGCACTTAGTGTATATTTTCCAACTCGATGATGATTAATTCCGGAAGCATTTTAGTATAGTATATGTTGATTTTAAGAGAACGTGCCTTTTATTTCTCAGGGAGTGATCCAGGAGTATATGCCAAGGAACTCATGCAAAATAGTGAGTCCATTGTTTCTCAGTGCGACAAGGATATAATAAATGACCCGAAGCATGTCCTTAATCTGAGCGTCTCAAAAACAGATTCCCCTGGATCTTCAACAGCCTTGGTTTCTCATTTTGATGGAAAGGTATATTCATTGCGAAATTAATTTGTATGTCTTCTGCTACACAAGACTGACAATTTATGGTAGCTTCCTGAAAACGAAAAGATGCACCACAGCTCACACACACCTATGTATTTGTATCTTCATAATGGATTGAAATATGACTGAATTAATCTGAAGTCTTGATTTGAACTCTTTATAGTATCATGTTATTTCCTATCTCTAGTTTCCGTCATCAATAGGTCATAAAAAGAGAAAACTCCAGCTTTTTAAGAAGACAACATATAGGAAACTCTAGTTTTATGTTCATATGACAAGGTGGGTTGCTCTGATGGTAAGCACCCTCCACTTCCAACCAAGAGGTTGTGAGTTCGAGTCACCCCAAGAGCAAAGGTGGGTAGTTGTTGGAGGGAAGGATGCCGAGTTTCTATTGGAAACAGCCTCTCTACCCCAGGGTAGGGGTAAGGTTTGCGTACACACTACCCTCCCCAGACCCCACTAGTGGGATTATACTGGGTTGTTGTTGTTGTTGTTGTTGTTGTTGTAGTTTTATGTTCTGCAGTAACAATCAGCCTCATTTTAACTTTGATAGGTTTTCTTCTCTTAAATCAAAAATTTCCTAATGGTTTTGATCTGAAAGATATCATTTGCATATATATGCACTTATTAGCAAGATAAGAGTGCTGGGAAGTTATTAGTGCTATACAGTGAGAAGCCTTTGCTGAGGATATTGATTGATTTCATGTTACTGGACTTGTCATCCGGTCAGTTAGTGTGCTTATAAGTCGGCACAAATCTTAACAAGTATTTACGAGTGCTCATAAATGAACTTGTTTCGAAATGTAATTTATTGTTAACAGGATCTTCATGTGGCTAATATTGGCGACTCTGGATTTATCGTAGTAAGGAATGGCAGTGTTTATAGGAAGTCATCGCCCATGCTTCATGAATTCAATTTGCCCATACAAATTGAAAAAGGTGATGATCCATCTCAACTTCTGGAGGTATGTATTTGCATATGTTTAATGAGGCCATTCATCTCAGAGATGTTTCTTTAGCCCCTTTTGTCCAAGCTCGTCATTCAGAAATTACTCCATTTCTTGTGTGTTGCACTCTTTTCTTTCAGGAATACAAGATCGAGTTAGATGAGGGTGACGTCATTGTCACTGCAACAGATGCGCTATTTGACAACTTATATGATCAAGAAATAGTGTCAATCGTCTCAAAGTCATTAGCAGCTGACAAAAGACCTCAGGTGCCTATGCTATTTTGCTTATATTTTCTTGTCTTACCTTCTGTGAAGCATTGTTGTTTTCTTATTTTTTGGGTGTTAAACAAAGGGGATAACTTGTTCCTAGAGAAATAATGTATGCAGTTCCAGAATCAATAGAATCAAGTTGGTTAGTGGCCCTCTATTTACATAGTGAAGAAAGGCCAAGGCTCTAGCTCGAATGCATGACTTGTGTCTCTTTTTCCATTTATAAAAGTAAGATGAATCTATGCTCCTTGGCCTATCGTAAGTGAATGAGAGGGTATGGTTCTTCCTCCTGTGCCATAGGAAGGGGTATTTAAGAGGTTCGAGGGATATCTGAGCTTGAGGGTTCCGCTTCGATAATGTTATAATAAAGCTATCCAGATCCTCCCTCTTCTTTTGCTGGCTAGATGGCCAAGAAGTGCATTCTTGGATTTGAGTTGGAACTTAAGACCATAAGATCTAGATATGGGGGTTCCCACTATAGCCGAACACAAGGAAATAGTTCCTCGTAAATTGTGTAGCGGGTGCTTCGAGTTTGGACACTTATGTCACAACATGGAGAAGCACTAACCTCACCTAAGTTGTGCAAATATCCCAGCTCCTCTCTGACCTGCAAGCTTCCAGATTCAGCTTAGCCACAGAGGAGTAGTCCAAAATTTACCCTCTAATTTAACCATATTTCTTGTATGTAATTGCAATTGTCTTTATTTGGTCTCTTTTTTCTTCTTCAGGAAATTGCGGAGGTTTTGGCGATAAGGGTACAAGAAGTGGGTAGTTCTGCTTCAGGGAGAAGTCCATTTGCTGATGCAGCTCAGGCAGCCGGATATGTTGGGTATACTGGTGGCAAGCGCGACGATGTTGCTGTCATTGTATCAGTAGTTCAAAAAGGTAATCAGGTCAAATGACAACTTGTATTGCAATCTGATTCCATGCTATTCTACCATTCATCTTTGTAAGCAGTTTTGATGTCTCAAAGTGAGTGACTCTAACATCTATGTTTGATGGGGTTCACTTGCTTCTTTGAAATGTACATTTATGACATCTGATTGCTATGCCTACACCATCCATGAATGCTCCCGATTGATTTTAATCATCTATGCACTCGAAGATTTCCCTTACCGTTTATATTTATAATTCTAGTATCACAGCCAGCTTGCACACGACTAGACATGTATTGGACTATCGAAATCACCTAGTGCTTCTATGTTGTGTTTGATTTCCCTTTCTTAGTTGAAGTTACCCTTCTCCGGATGAACGTTCATCCTTTTTCAATGTCGTTGTGTTTGTGTGGTCTTTAAGAGTCAATCTAACTAATTTTCAAAACTAATTCGACCATATAAAATGCATTTATGAATGTAAAGTTTACATATTCAAAAATTACATTATAAGCTGCAGGTTTTGAAAGACGCATTTGGAAATTCTAGTAAAAGACCACTCAATTAAAGAGGACATGCCAAAGCCTGAGGCATGCTTGTGATATGATTGGAATATGAGTTGGATTGGTCACGAGAACCTCAAAGTCACTTTTGGAAAATCTTCTATGGTATACGGGGTTGGTTTATTCCCAAACATGTGTGGACCAAATCCTTTTTCGGAATTGAAAAATGATTTCCTATCCCCTAAAGCTTTTGCAAGTTCTTACAACTAAGTGTGCTGCTTTAGATCCCTTGTGAAGTCTTTTATCTGGGACTGCAAAATAATTCTTGTTTATGCTTCACTCTAATCCAAAACCCAAAAATATATGTAAAAGACACCATTTTTTCTTTGTGAGACTCCAATTTCTCCAATGTCTTCGGAAAAAAATTGGATGAAAACAAGGTTTCTAGGGTGAGTCAGGGCCTAAGATCAGGCCAAAAAACATTACTCTTTAAAGATGTTTATATTTGTTCAGCAGTTTTCATTTGATATCGCATAACATAAAAACTTATTTTCATTTTCCTTGTGAAGGACATAGAGCCCGTTTGGATTGGCTAAAAAAAATATATATTTTCAGCAGAATTAGCTTTTAAGCCAAAAAGTAAGTTGGGGTTTAGCTTATTGCTTGTAGTTCGTTTTAAGCAGTTTTTAACTTATTTTAAACACTTTATAGCTTTGCTAAACACTGAAAAAAGCTAAAAATCGCTTAAAACCTAATTTGATCAGCTTAAAAGCCAATCCAAATACCCTAGAGGGATCATGATTGAGTTTGTACTCCTCAAATTATGGTTATGAATTGTAATTTGAAGGGGAAAAAAAGAAAATGAGAAAGATATATGTATCCGATATTTACACAAGTAAATGAATGTAATTTTAAAACATGTGTGTTTTCTAAACATTTATTTTGTTTATAAATTTTTGTCACTAAATATTGCGCAAGAGATATGCATTCACACTTTAATTTGTAACTCTTAGAATCGAAATTTGGTGTAAGAATTAGATACGAGTTCATATTTTCTCCGAAGAATATCATTCTGAAATGGTGTATGATAAAATTAAAAAAATAAAAAAAAATAGAAGAAGGCTAAAAAAACAAAAACAAAATAAAGAAGAATAGAAGAATCTCGTTAGGGAAGACCAAATGAAGAATAGAAGAAAGGTGGAAAGCGTATAATTTGGACCATTAATCCACCAAAAGTGAAACCTCATACTTAGTTGGATTTTCTTATGTTTGGGAGGGGACCAAATGAAGCCATCACCAATCACGCGATTTAGCAATACAAAGGAATGATGCATTTATGCCCCATCATACAATATTCGGCGCCATATTAACTTCTCTTTTTTCCCCACAAATTGTATGCGAATTAGAAGCGGATCTAGAGTTTTAAACTTTGAAGTTTTAACATTGAATTCATTATATTTTTAAATTATTAATTCATATTTACTGTTTATAGCAATTTTAATAAAATTTTACATATAAATTTATATTCTGTGTCAAAAGTATTGGGTTGAGATAAACCCGCTACCTAAACATTGGATGCGCTCCCTGATAACGATGACCACGTAGCATGGAATCATGTTCTTGCATTCAAAATGCCTTCCCCCTCATGTTCTCTCCACACTCACCTCAACTTTGTGTTGAAATTTAAGTTAGCATTTGTAATTGTAGATTCTTGTTAATATTATCAGGGTTATTTAATCTATTGTAATATGTTTGGGGGTTCCACGGCACTACTTATTTGGTGGTTGTATCAAAGCAATAGTCACTGAGCTCAATGAATCAAAATCATGGCGGAGCCACATGCCTTCCCATATACAATTGAAAAGACGAAAAGTTATACAATTAAACAACCCTCACTGTCGATAGAAAAGCAATATTGCTCATGATTTTGAGTAGTGGACTTCAGAAATACTTATTCTAACAATTCTGAAAATAAAATCAAAGTTAGCACCCTGTTTGAAAGGACAAAAAAGAATTTGAAATGGAATGCTGTTATTATTTATTTTCATACGGGGAACCAAAACATTTTATTTCTAACGAATGTGCTTATTGCACTTTATCTTATGGACTCGCAAGAAAAGAACATGCAAAAACTGGCTTAATCTTTTCTATACAGTTCTGGATATGAGCAAATTCTTGATAGATTTAGCAACAATCTACAGCAAAATGACACACACTTGGCGAACAATATGTTTTTCTTTTTTCTTTTTGAGATTTTGAAAAGTTATGAAGATTGAAATTTATTAATATCATATTTTTTTGGTAAATTTGAATGTTACATTCAAATTCAAACTTTTAAATTTACAAAGAGATGAAACCTGATGTATGGATTACAGTGACTGCCACTAGGCAAGATTGGCATGGAACATTTAACGTGTGGCATTTTCTGAAGATTCAGAGTAATCTCCAGACTAGGGCTGACCAATTTAAAAATAGAAATTGTATACCGTCGAAATAGATTTCGGTCTTTCCACGTTCGATCGAGTTCAAGTGGTATGAAGTCGGAGTGGGATTTTGGGAGTGAGCTCTGAAATCGGTACTAACGAGCCCGCAGGGCATTGCTTCGAAGTCGGAAATGCGCGACGCTCATCCCGAAGGTCGAACTCGAGCCAAGACCGAAGGGCTCGACCCAGTAACGAGTTCGAGCTAGTATCGAGCTCACAGACAAGAACCGTTACAACCGCACCAAGAGAGAGAATCTTGACGGGAATCGAGGAAGAGACAAATCATCATGGGTCCTCCACTATATGCTTTATTTTATTATTTTTTGTAATGACCCTCTACTATAAAAGGGGAATCCTTGTAAGCTATGGAAGAAGACACGGAATAAATTGGAACAAAAAAGATCTATTCTCAGATATAAAGATATCTCCTTGTGCTTGTTTTACTTCATCTTATTCATTCTTTCTGTTCATCACTCTCATTCTTATAGCCAAAATACTTGTATTGTTATCTTTGTATCAAAGGATATTACGTATCCTTAGAACCATACATAAATTTAATGTTATCCGATTTTTCGGGTAACCAGTTTGGCGTCCATCGTGGGGCTAAGGATAACAGTGATTGTTTGGTATAAATCTACAGTACACACTAGCTTACAACTTCAAATCAGCAATGGCTTTACCTATCGACCACAAAGCCGACCTTCAAGATGAAACCAACAACTTGGCACCCAGGGCTGGAAGGCCACTTGACGATGGCACTAAGGCTCGAATCGAAGTACCCAAAATTCGAGCCGAAGTACCATTGGATGTCAATTCACAAATAGCTCTGGAGGTGAATCAGTGTTCCGAACCGGAAAGAAGCATTCAGGGCAGTACTCGATCCGTAGCCCGAGACACCCATAACGCGGGGAAAATCGGGGCCAGCTTGCGTATGATCTTCGAGATGCTACAAGCCCAACAAGTAGCGATA
>AWOL01S0064855.1:8229-24170 GCA_000715115.1 Nicotiana otophora
TATTTTTTCTCAATTTCTAATTTCCTAATCATATAAAGAATAAATATTTTCGTACGCTTAATTCTTAAAATGGTAAAAAGATAACCTTCTTTTCTTGTGAGAATTTTTTTTATTTTTACAATAAAGAAAATCTCATAAACTTTCTCATATTATGTGTATAATTGAAAGTAGTAACATTAATAACTATATAAAATCATATATATTTTTTTCAAACTGTTTTACAAAAAAATGTTCCATTCAAAATTTCATATCAATATATATATATATATATATATATATATATATATATATATATATATATATATATATATATATATATATATATATATATATATATATGTTGGATTGGTCAGATTGTTTTACTCCATACCAAACCAAATCAAATCAAACTTATTCGGGGTTTTAATCGATTTGTTTTGACTTTTCGGTTTTAGTGCGGTTTTCCTGTTCGGTTTGAACACCCCTACATCCACTCCCCTTTTTAGAGTGTGTAACCACTCATTTTTTTGACTCAGCAAAACAAATACTACATAAGCTCAGTCAATGGTAAAATGGGTTTAAAATACATGTTTTGACTAAGTTCAAGTGTTTGAATGAAACTATATCGAGTACAGGGACCGAAATGATAAACGCGAACAAGTACAGTTGTTTTTCAGACTATTCTGCCTTTTTATTATCTACCACGAAGCAGGATAGTATCTTCTTTTTTTTAATTGATTTTTTGTTATATACTCCCTCCGTTTCAATTTAGATAGGGTAGTTTGACTCGGCACAAAGTTTAATAAAAAAAGACTTTTGAAACTTGTGGTCATAAAAGCTTAAGAGGTAAAAGCTTTGTGATGTCATGACATTTGTGTGGTTATAAAAACTTCTCATGAAGGGTAAAATAGGTAAAATGAAGAGTTTAAAGTTAAATTATTTTTAAATTTAAAAATGTGTCATTTATTTTGGAACAGATTAAAAAGGAAAGTATCTCGTCTAATTTGAAACGGAGGGGTAACATTTTCTCTAGAAACAAGTGAACTAAAAATAACATTCAGTAGCATAACTTAGTGGACTTTTCTTACGCTAATCAATGTTTTCAGACCCAATAGGGTTGAAATTTATATGTTCAAAGTCACGAATGGTGCTGTCAATATGCGAAATAGCATAATACCGGAAAATGACTTCTATATAAGGGATTCTTCCTTAAAATAATTTATGTCATGCCAAATTATTTAGGGCGATTGATACGAGTAATTATATAAGGAATTGGTCTTTAAATATTGTCCCCTTTTTTAAGTATTTAGAAAATGACTCCCGTTCACTACCGAATTGGTAGATTTATGCTATATTTATTTTATTTATATTGTTAATTGTTTACAAACTCTACCTAGTTGACATAACTTTATAATTGTTTATCAAACTCTACCATATTGTCATGACTTTATGTTAACTACATTCAAACTATTTGCTAGATTGTTCACAAACTCTCCCCATTTGGCATGATTTTGTGCTTATTTAATTGTTTATCAAGCTTTACCAGATTGACATAACTTTGTGGTATCTTCAATTGACCTATCTATTAAATTGTTCATCAAAATCTGCTCGATCGACATAATATTTTTGTGTTATTCAAGAAAGTGTTCTTCAAAATTACAATTACAATTTCAATCAAATTATCCCAAATTTACTCCAAATGATCTCAAATTTGAAACAAAACCCCCAAATACCAATACAAACGATCCCAAATCACCAATTTAGTCTGATACCAAATCAAGAAGACTCACTTTGTCTTCTTAATACTTTCTAAGGATCAACTAAAAATTTAAGCACAAATTATCAACATTCAAACATTTTAACAATAATCGATCATTAACTTATATTTTCTGTCCCAAAGAAGCATTTAAAGCATCCAATATTGAAGGACTATGATGTTTTTGCGAAGAAGAAGTCTATTTTTGTAACAAAGTCAAAACTAGCAATAATATAATATTCAAAGACCATTCCCTTAGGGTCCAACCGGTGCAATTTTGTGCAGAATTTATGGATAAGCTGATTCCATCTGTCCTCATCTGGGACTGGACTTGCTATAAAAGAATCATATTAGGAGGCAAAGCGGAACAAGTTTAGTTAAATAAAGATGTCTGTCTACAAGAATGCTGCTAGATGTGCTCTGTTAATTCTGGTTATCTATGCACTGTGCATGAATTCGTGGTGTGGATATGGTGAAGCAGCAAGAATCTTCTTAGACTTCTCTTCAGTTCCAGGTGTTGCATATCTTCCTTCTTCTTTTTACTCTTGATTTCTCCTTTTGTTTTTAGACTTCTTCAAGTATGTGTTTTAGACATTTGAATGTGTTGAAATCGTAATTGGCAGCGACGGAAAGGTTGGGCGGCCTAGACAGCAGCCACCGCCGGAGCATCAGGGCATCGCCCGGAGGGAGCTATCCTGCCCCGGCAGCTAATGTAAACGACCATGTACATCACTAGCTACTGCTTGATGTCATAGTATGTTGGATTATCTATGTAACTGGATCAAGATTTAGTGACCTCTATTTTGTTGTGGAGTTCTCACTTATAATAAGAAGACTTTGTTTTGTCTGTGTTTAAGAGATTTTTCTATGAAAGCAATGAGAGTAAATTTTACTTAGTTTGTCTTCTTAATACATCTTTTCCTGAATCTTTCCATGGAGGTTGAGTGAAAAAAAGTTACTTCCTTGACCTTTGAATCTTTGATGTGCCTAAAATTTAGACTTCATAAGATGAACACAAAAGGAAACGGTTGATAATTATAATAAAGAGAAGATAGAATCTTTGTTTCTACCTTTGAATCTTGCCCATGATTGCCATTCACAAATGAACATGAGAAATAATTGTAATTAGCAAAAAGGAGGTGTTTATGAAATGATCAGTTTCTATTTGGATGAGCAGCTTTACAGTAATGAGATACGCAAAAGCATCATGTACATTTACATTTCTAAGGTAGAGAGGACAACTAACACCTTTCTAACTCATGGCTGTTTGGCCAAAAATTTGGGGGAAATGCAAGTTTCACCCCCTTACATGACAGTACCGCTGGGAATCAATGCATCCTTGATAACAGTAACAATCCCGCTGTTTTTTGAACATTGTCACTATTAATGATCTAACAATATAAAATTTTCATATTAGGGAATCAAACATATTTAGCTCATTCATGTTGTAATTTGGACTTGCCTTAATTGATTATAGCCTGAAAGGATAGTGACATGGCCTAAGTGATGGATAAATAAAATGTCTAATATTAAATACTATGTGTGTAGATAAGTGAGGCCTAATAACAATTGACCTGTGATGGGTAAACACTCTTTATAAATAGAGCCAACACCATTTCCCTAACTAATAGAATATTCTGCCTCTTGAATACGTGGTAAAGGTAGACATCCCATCGGTCAAATTCTCCGGGTGGTGAAAGCGCGTAGCTAGTGGATCGTGAAAGTCAGGGGCGGAGCTACAGTAATTGTAACAAACAGAGATTCGAACAGCACAAATCACAACCAATAAACTTGATAGTTGTATTCCTCAACAGAAATTACAAGGAACTGAATGTTTGAAAGGGAAATTATTGGAAATTGACATAGAAGAAGGAGATGAGAGACTAGAAGAAGGGAAATGGGAATTTCAGACTTCACATAACAAATTACCAGCCTAATACACTATTCTTCCTGTTATTTATACTAAACCTTGCACCAGTCCTCTTCACGCCTTTCTCCCCTTGCCTTGCACCACAAAATCCGCTAACTTCTTTGAAGACTGCCTTACGCGTTTGCTTCTCCTCAAAATAGACTGATGTGGAATCACGTGGGCCTCTACTGAATCAGCGTCCACATCAGCATCCACATTCGTTGTATCATTCATAACAGTAGTGGGTGCGGGTTCGGACGAACCCAGTGACTTTTTCCGTAACCCTGTATTTGTATTGAAATATTTACTAAATCTATATAAATATATACTGCCGAACCCAGTAACAAAAGGGGTCTTGGTTCAACGGTAAGGGTTGTGGGTTCGCTGGGAAAGATGAGGGTTTGATTCCCGCTGAAAGCAGTATTTTATTTTAAAATTTAGAACTCACACACTTCAATTCCTAGATCCGCCTCTGGTGGAAGTTAGTCTCAGGCTTAATCGCCGTTTGTTGTCGCTGCTGAATCGATGGAGTTGAACGGCTGCTGAATCGATGGAATTATTGCATAATTGTGTCTTAATCTCTTATATGACTGTGAATTAATTATCTTACGGTTGTTATCAGAGCCACCATAATTAGGGACTAACATCAATGAAATTATTCTTGAATTTCGAAATATATACCGTACTGCTTTCAACTTTCGAACAGCATTACAACACAATGAAATTTGGTTCACTATGCCGTTGTTTTGGGTGAATTTCACGTCGACGGGTAGAGATGTATCTACTATTTTTGTAAAATGGTTTTTAATCTATTGTGATTGAAATTAGAGTCAAAAGGGTTAGAAAGAGATAAATAGGTGGCGGCAGCAAAAGTGGGTTTAACTACTGGATTGACAAGACCAAAGAATCTTTTCTTTCTCTTGGTTAATTATTGGATGAAACCAATAAGATAACATTAAAATTGAGAGGGATTCTGGCGGAATTATGTTTTGAAATTGGTCAACTCAATTTGAAAGAATTAATTAAAGTCCAAAGGGGTTTTTGTTTACAGTTGCTGCGGAAAGCATCATACCTATTTCTCTTTATTTTTGTTTACACTTTATTAACCCACTTTGTCCCAAAATCGCTTCAATTGATCTTGCAATTGTTGAATGATGGCTGCTGCTTTTACTAGTTGGTTTGCATGTGGTTTAATTTTTCTAATTCAAGATTACGTTTGTCACTTGTATGTATGTCGAACGTAAAGGAGCAAATTTCATTTGTAGCCGATTGGTGGAAACAAATATCATTCGCTAGCTATGAATTAAGACATATAATTTATAGCCCCAAACAAATTATAATGACTGGCCTAAATTTGCTCAAATACGGTAGATGTTTTGGTCCTTCAAGAAGTGTCCCCTCTAGTCTCCTGTTAACAAGAACTAATCTCTCAGAAATCTGTTAAATAGAAGACAATAAAAAACGGATGCATTTATCTGGAAACTTAAGATAAAAGAAATGCTAGTTAATCAGAAAACCAGAAAAATAAAGATAAAGTCATTCATACAGGACTTGGAAGTTCATAAAGTTTACAAAGAATTCAGGAAGCTTTTCAGTAAAACGATTGTCAGATGCTCATCTGAAACATGACAAGGAACTCCAAGTTAGTACGGCAAAGTTGAACATTTTTTTCTTGAAATATTATTGGACAATTTGGACTAGTGTAGAGGGCTAGAGACGAAGAGCGTAAATTTCATTCATTTAATACAAAAATATGGTAATGATGGCATATTGGCTTTGACCAAACTTTACTTTTCAATTAATTTTGTATATACATCGTTGAAATATATATAAAATAGACTATCACTATACAAAATAGAATGTCACTATACAAAAGATATACTAAATAGACTGTCACTATACAATTTATATACAATAGACTGTCCCTATATACAATATATACAAAATAGACTATCTAGACAAGAGTGGGTTGCTCTAGTGGTGAGTACCCTCCACTTCTAACCAAGAGGTTGTGAGTTCTAGTCACCCCAAGAGTAAGGTGAGGAGTTCTTGGAGGGAGAGAGCCGAGGGTCTATCTAAAACAGACCTCTCTACCCCAGGGTACGGGTAAGGTTTGCGTACACACTACCCTCCCCAGACCCCACTAGTGAGATTATACTGGGTAAAAAAAAATAGACTATCACTATACAAAAAATATACAAAATAGACTGTCACTATATAAAATATATATACATAATAGACTATCACTATACAAAAAATATATATAATAGACTGTCACTATACTAAACAATACATAATAGACTATCATTATATAAAAGATATACAAAATATACTATCATTATACAAAATATATACCAAATAGATATTTCGGGCTATTAGATGTAATATGTTTGGACCGGAGGGACATTTTGTGTCAATGAAAAAAAATATGGGCTATTAAAGTTTTGAAGGGACTATAGAGGGTAGTTTTCTTAACGTAAAATGTCTGAAACTTCGGTTACGTACTTTGTTGATATGGTCAAAGAACGGATTTAAAATTAATATAAATAAAAAAAAGATTTATCGGTGTTATTTTATCACATGTATTAATGTGTATAACTAAGAAACTGTGATTAATAAATAGGGCCACCAAAGTGGTCTATTTATTTGGAGTCACTGAAAAGTTCTTAATATTATGTACATGTGAGATTATTTAATACATAGATTGAGAATTATGATTAATAGATAGTTTCCATCAAAGTGGTCTGTGTATTTGAGTCATTGAAATATTCTCAATGCACCATGTCTAAATTATCCTTTATAAGTGTACACTAGTGTTGGAGGTTTTCCTTTTGATACCAGTGACGCTAAATTAATTTATGAGATAAGACATTATATTTCAACCCAAAGGATGAAGCTTAATATCTTGGATTCCCATATATATATATATATATATTTAAAAAAAGATAAGGATAAGTTGTTGTAAGAGGAGGTTTTGTGTCTCTTATCTAAAGGAAGGGCACAATGTATGCCTTGCACTCTTGGATAATAGGAGGAGGAGGTTTTGTATCTCTTGCCTAAAGGTAAGGATTCAATG
Source organism: Nicotiana otophora (assembly GCA_000715115.1). Taxonomy (NCBI): domain Eukaryota; kingdom Viridiplantae; phylum Streptophyta; class Magnoliopsida; order Solanales; family Solanaceae; genus Nicotiana; species Nicotiana otophora. The sequence continues at coordinate 14,950 of AWOL01S0064855.1, forward strand.
AATGCCTTGAACTCCTTGATTTTTAAAAGGGGAGACAATTGTATCTTCGACCTAAAGGAGGGGTGTAATGGATGTCTTTGACTCTTTTGATTTATATATTCCTGCCCATAATTTTATTTATTTTTTGTGTTACTTTCTTATACAGCTGTTAACAACATGACTACTCAGTTGAGTTCCATTAAAACTCTGACTAGTAGTAACTACAAGAAGTGGAAATAGGATGTTGAAATAGTGTAAGGTCTGAAGGATCTGAATTTTGCATTGACTGAACATAAATCTCTTGAACCTACAACTACTTGCACTGCTGATGAAAAGTCTAAGTATGATAAATGGATGAAGGCTAACAAATTGAGCCTTATGATCCTGAAGAGGTCTATTCCTGATCACATAAAATGTGCAATTATTATAGTTGGGCATGTGTCCTTCTTCTTACAGATCCTGCACTAATTCCCACTAAGGCCTCAGAAATAAAACAAACAAGTGCATTGAAGGCACCTATTGATTTTGTCTGGTCAGCATCGTCTATGTCGTCATCCGTCCCATCATCAAAAGTTTGATGGGAATTCATTTGTGCCTATGGGCATTCATTGTTCCAATGCGGCTGCCGCAATGGCGACATCCTGAAAGGGGCTTTCTCCCCCGATCGTTGTTGTAAGACGCAATACTATTGTTGCCCGAGGAAGGAGTTTTAGATTTGGTTGCACTCTGATATCCTCTGCTTATGCTAAGGCAACCATTGTTAGGCTGACCCCCTTTGTATCCTCCTCGGATAGGCGGTTGAGGTATATCCTTCCGAGCTTCAACTTGGTCGTCTCCAAGGCATTCCGTTGCTTGGATCACCTTGGGTAAAATATCTACCCTTTGTTTTTGCAGGTCCATACGGACATAAGGTTTCTAAACTTCTAGGAATGTGACGAGTTTGTTTTTGTCCCACATATCCCATATGTTCAGCATGGGTGCAGAGAATTCCCGCACATAATCCTAGAGTGACTTGGTCTGGCGGAGCTCCTAAAGCTTTCTCCGCGCATTGTACTCGACCTTTTTGGGGTAAAACTCTAGGCGTATGGCTGCCTTCAGGTCTCTCCATGTCAAAACAGTATCTTCACCGGCCCTGATGGTTTCGTATTTACCCTGCGAAAAGCATTTAGCATCACCCTGAAGATACATAGCAGCAATTGCTACCTTTTTCGCTTCCTCTTACTCCCCAATGACATCAAAGTATTGTTTGATGTCAAAGATGAAGTTCTCGATTTTCTTAGCATTCCGAGCCCCATTGTAAGGCTTTGGTTAAGGAAGCTTTAGCTTTTGTAGGCCTTGTAACGCAGCGTTGACAATATTGAGCTGGCCTGTTAAGTTGTCTGTGACTTGCTGCATGGCAGTCACCCTGTCTGCTTCTAGTGCACTATAGGCTAAATCCTCGGTTCGCTCTTGTTGGAGCCCCTCAAATTTACTGAATATTTTGGCTGCCTCTGCGGCTACCGTTTGTCGATCTCGTTCAGAGTCGCAACTGATGTTTGCTATGTCTCCTTCGGCCTGCCGCATCCTGTGGTCCAGGTCATCCAACCATTGCACTAGGCTACTTCTTAGACCAGGTATTGTACTCGTGATGGGTTGTAACACGTTAACCGTCTCTTTGAGGGCCGTAATGAGGTCCCCATAATTCACCATGGTTAGAGATGGTGGCAATAGCAATGTATTCCATTATCCGCTGTCGAGCCTAGGCTTTTATACCAATTGTTATACGGTGCCTTCTTGAGATTTCTTGAAAGGGCGACGTAAGGTTAAGCAACCATTGTTCGTGTGGTTACTATGCGTTAATTGATACACTAGACGAGACTGTCAGTATTGTACGGAAAAATCAATGTCAAGAGAAATTGAGAGAACATAAAAGAGAATGAGAATGAAAGAAATCTTGATTGCATTAATGAAAGCTATTACAGAAAGGCAACACAGTGTCAAGGAGGAGAGACACCAATACGGAGAATTATTTGCTTTCTTGAAAGTTTGACTACTTTATTCCCCCTAATAATGCTTACAAAAAAAAAACCAAAGTTACAGGACTTGACATAACTAAGCTAAAGAGACATAACGAAAATGCAGAAAGTAAAACTTCTATATATTTACAATAAAAAGGACTAAGATTCCTATAAGGTAGAAGCAATTCTGTTGGCGGCAACCTTGTCTTTAGCATCGGAGTCTGTGCGCGCGACGCTATTGGCATCTACATGCGGCTAGGCGCTGGCGAGGGTTATCGATGGGGCGACATAGGCACATGCGCGCTTGTCACTTGGTGCGGCCAAAACCACAGGGTTGTCCATGGCGCTAGGCGTTGAGAGGCCTGCCAGGACGCCATGGGGTGCATCCAAGGGGTCATGTGGCATGGCTGGAAAGCCGCCCATGACAATACAAACGACATATAATGATATAATTGTACGCAAGTTGTATATTTTGACTGGATTGAATACAGTAAAATTTTGTACGTAAGTTGCATGCAAGTTCTATATTTTGATGGGATTGTATACAACAAAAATTCTATATGCAAGTTGTGTATTTCAACCGATTATATATATTTTATAAAAAAAATTGCTACTTTTTGAAACCCTAAAAATTTAGTAAAAGTGGATAAACACTGTCCTATTTTTGTATATATACTAGAACTGTCCGTATTTGGCATACTTAAAAGGACCTTTTATGTTACTCGTAACATTTGAGGAATAAAGTTGAACAAGCCACTAAACTTACGGGACAATTTTGGTCATTTTTTCTTGATGCCCATACTTGTGTTATGAGCTAAATTAAATGAACAACTTTAAGGTAGTGAAGTAACACGCATCATATTAATATCATTGCAACAGAAAACATATACTCTTAGAGCCGTCAAAATGGGCTTGGCCCGTGAGGCGAGCCCAACCCAGCCCACTACTTGGGTAGGATTGGATTATGACTTTTTGAACCTATTTAAAATCGAGGCTTATAAGCCCGGCCCAAATCAACTCACTGGCCCTTGAGGCTTGACCGAGGCTGGGCCTGGGCTGACCCGTGGGCCAAAAATTAATGAACTATTAAGTATTTAAAAAAAATAAAAACTAAAAAAATTATTAACTATAATCTCAATTCCCCAACCCTAGATTGCTCATTTACCCTTCCATACCAACTAGAATTTAGATTTTTGACATGCATATAATATGGCAAAATTAGTTTTTCTTTTGCTCAATTAATAACGAACTCAAAAAGTTTTAGGTGGTCAATAATAATATTTTTTCAAAAGAAAATATTACTTTAAGCGGCTAAAGATAAGTTTGGGTTACTTTAATATATTATTATTATTTAAACACTCTTCAGTATAGAAAAAGATTAATTTTAAATACATACAAAAAAAATTGACCACTAGCAAATTTCAGGAATTTTAAATATTTTATGGACTATAATGATGAAATCAGCAAATTATGTTAATCCTAAATTAAAAAACCTCGGCATATAAACGTATTGAAGCAATCTCTGAATCTGAGGAAAATAAAAGAAAAATATTAAGAAAATATTCATGTAACTTTAAAAAAGAAGAGCTAGAGATATAGAGAATTTGCATTTCAATTACGAGATTTCTCGTCAAATATCAAGCTTTTTGTACGCTCTACGTAAACAGAAGTTGTTTATATGATTAATCGACTATGTCACGAAAAAATATTTAATGATTTAAAGAAAATCATTTTTCTAAAAAAAGTTGAAGGGTCGGGCTGCCCTAGCCCGCGACCCTCTTAAGGCTGGGTTGGGCTGGCCATTCTAAGGCCCATTCATAGGGTGGGCCAGCCTGTCCTACACCACCAAATTTAAAAGTCCAGAAGGCTTGGGCCGAGCTGGCCCGTTTTGACAGCTCTATATTCTCTGAACTAATTTATAAATTTGCCAAAAATATGTTCTAGTTCAAGTTCAAACCTCCGACCTCTTAAAGAAAAACCAAAATGCTAACCAGCATGCTAGACGAGAAAACATGTCAAGTGGTGTCATTTTATATTTATTATTCGTTTTGACACAATATAATTACTTATGCTTAGTAATCGTTTCCGATGAAGTGGTGTCGCGTGACACCGCTTCGTCCAAGGTATGTCCGCCCCTGTTTATTGGATAGAACTGCCATAATGATTGATGTGTATCACATCAGCGGAATGATTCTCCAACCGAAAAGCCTTCATATTTATCAAGAGAAAAAGAGGCATGAAGGCAAAGGAGGATGCAATGTATAAATACAATATTCATCTAAATTCAGTATTTTTGACGGGGAGTCTAATATTATGTAAAATTTCACTAAAATTATAAGAAATTATATATATGAGCTCATAATTTTAAAAATACAACAAGTTCAATACTAAGAACCTTAGAGATTGAATCCCATAGAATTTAAATCCTGAATTCGCCTCTGCATACAAGAATAGACAGTGGCGTAACTATGTGACAGTTGGCACCAAGGGTGATCAAACGAACACCCTTCGCTGAAAAATTATAATGTGTATAAATATCAAATACAAATTTATATATTTTTTTATTATTTTTTGATCGACCTTAATACAGTTGAGACAAGTAGCTTAGTGGGTATGAGTGTTCAACGTGAAGTGAAGTTCACAAGTACGAATCCCTGGGTTAATTTTTTATCTGCCTATTTGTTCTTCCAAACTAAACGGTAACCATATTAGTCTCTTTGACTCTCTTTTTTAATCCAAAAACTTCTTAATAAATAACTCTTAAAATTTGTGTAATAACAAATAACTTATCTTAAAAGTAATTTATTATTTAAAAGCCGTTTAAAATTCTTTATAAATTAAAAGTCAAACACTATAGAAATTTATTTAACAAAATGATCTCTTACAAAGGTTCTCGACCTTCTCTTCCCTTTAGCTCTATACTCTTTTCTTAGTAGATTTTCTTTTTGCAAAATACATTGGCAACCTCTTATAGTTGTTTGTACTTTTCACTTAAATACTTCATTTTAAGTCCATTCCATTTGATCACTCTAACATCATCTTAAATGTGTCATTTAGACACAACTCGATGATGTTGCATAGTGCGTGAAGAAATCTAATTTTTCTTTTTTATATTTTTTCCTCTTTCTTTTTCCTCCTAGTCACCACCATCCTCTATCTCCCTCCACTAGTCTCACCATCCACCTTAATTGGTGCACCCATTCATCGGAAAAAGTATTGACTTCATTAAAATTTGAATACCGTTGATGAGATTTCTGGCTATGCTACTAAGAACATGAAAACCAACACTAGCAACTCCAAAGACTCAGATAATCTTACCACCATTTTCGTACACTTCAAAAACAGATATTGATCTTAGCCTGAATTATAACTTTCTACCATAAAAAGGGGAAGAATTTTCATATCTCAAACATAGCGAGTGTCTACACGAACTCAAACTCATTTCTCATCATTTTGTTAGATAAAAAAAATACTAAGCATACTTATGGATCATAGAGAAATTGATATAGGGTTACAAGATGATGCAAATCAAGCTAATACACCAAGGCTGCAGAACTTTATGTAAACCCTTGAAATGGAAAGCCCCAGCATAGTTCAGAAATTTTTCATCTTGAAATCAAGTAGTTTCTATAATCAAACTAGAATTAGGACATGCATCTAGTTTACAAAGGAGCAAAAGATAATTCTATTAGACCAACCATCATAGCCAAAACGACATAGTATTTTTAAAATTAAATGGGGCAAAGGTCTACTAGAAGTACTTGCAAAGCAAATCTGTTGCGGAATGACATTGCTATGGGTTCTCGACCAGAAGTGCAGAAATTACATCCCTCAAAACTCCTAATCCATAGTCTTCTGGCAATTTCCTGCTTTTTTTCAAATTCTTGAGTTTATTGACCCTTTTCTGAATCTCTTTTCATCAAGTATGAAATCTTTAATAGCAACAGCCCTAAGGCATATATATTTGCCTTTGTGGTAACTGATAGAGGTTTGCTAAACAACTTCAGAACTTGGTACATTTCATTATCAAGTATTGTGCTTCGAACATCAATCTTGTCATCTACACTCAATTGAGTTGAATCAAAATGATAAAAAAGAAAGTTCAAACAAAGCATTTTAAAAATACTATCAAAGAAATAACAAAAAAATTAAAAAGAATAACAACTCACCCAAGCCAAAATCACCGATCTTGGCTTGATCATGTGTATCCATGAAGACATTATCTCCAGATATGTCTCCATGGATCGCTCCACTTTCATGGATAAATGTAAAGCCCTTCGGCAGTCACTAGCTCACCCAAGCCAAAATCACCGATCTTGGCGTGATCATGTGTATTCATGAAGATATTATCTACACATGTCTCTATGGATCACTTCACTTTCATGGATAAATGTAATGCCTTTCAGCATCCCCTTAAAGATGCACAAAACCATCTCTGTCTTAAATGCCTCTTTTTTTGTAGCTTGGCATGTATGATGCTAAAAGTAATAGATAGAAAAAAAATGAGAAACAACTTTTAGCTGAAAAAATAGTTTGAAACTAGTTTAACTTAACTTTACAAACCTTGGACAAAACTTCATTGCAAAAAAAGAGAGGGTGTTTTGTTGCATCAGCTACCATCTCTTTGTTAGATGATGAAGATCAACATCGAGGACTCCATCTTCTATCCAACACTAAAAATGAGAAAAAAAGTTAATTGTGGCAATCCAGAAAGTTACTTGCACCAAATATTCTAGAAAGAAACTAAACCTAAAAATCACTTGCAAATTCTATTTCAAGGGTTATATGTTTATAATTTGTTGTAGTACAAGAATTCTTCTTTTTCTTATATCATAGCCTTCTCTCTTTCATGAAATTTCCTTTGCATTTTGGTTTCTTTCTCTTCTTTCTCTTTTTTTTTCTTTTTCATCTTTTTCTTATACAAAGATGATATTTGCTACAAAATAAAAAGGATTATTATAGAGTAAAATACTAAAATTCGAATAAAAGTCAATCCTTTTCACTCTTATTTTGATGCTATCATTATGTAATGCACAAAACACCATGTTGTTCAAATTTGTTTTTAGCCTTTCAAAGCTACAAGAACAATATGTAAGTTATTTTTCTTCCAAATCATTTCTAACCTTAATTTAAAAAATTATTCTGTGACAAATAATCCTTATATTTCATTAGTCTCTATCTATTCTTTGCGTAGTTCAAACATATATGTAGAGAAATACTATTTAAATAGTGTAGCATTGATTTAAAATTCCCTCGTCTTTAAAACATATAAGTAAGCCGACTTGGTTTTGAATTGAGACTTGTGGTAAAAGTTGACTTATGTAGCTTATTTATCTCATTCTTGAGGTTGTTATGTTTAGTGGTTGTGGATATAACTATTTTAGTTGTTAACAATATAGAGTTCGTCGAGTGGATAAGCCCATAAGATGCCAGTCTCAGATAATGGTTTGGGTCATAACGTATATCTACATAGATAGAAAAAGATAGACGTACATTACCTGATAATAACGTACACCCTAGGATGCTGCACAACTGCAAATGTTTTCACCTTCATATGAAGAACAAATATTTTTAGTTTGAAACATACAATAAAGTTATCTGATGCTAAATAAATAATTTTACCTTAATTTCTGCTCAAGTTGTTGATCATTGAAAGGTATCTTCTTCACAGCATACAAAGACTCGTCAAGTTTATGCTTGCATTTATAAACAACTCGTCAATGTTCCCCATTGTGATTCAGTGTTCAAATAAGGAAGTTAGATGTATTTCGACTAAGTAATGAATATATCATTTAATGATTCAATAGATTCTACGGACTATTATTTGATATGTTAATTCAACAATTCAATGGCAACCCAAGCATTCAAATGTGAGCATAGAAGTCTCAATGGAGTTTTACATAATATTTTAAGGATCTTTTTCAATTTTTGTTATATAAGTAATACCTATACATTATAATTTGATGGTTTTATATATAGGACCAATATACAGTATCATTTAAGGAGTCTCATATCTTAGATTATTTACATACATTTATGATATATAACATTAGATTTGTTTTTACAAATCATATATAAAACCACGTGACTATATAGCAAAAATATATTTTGTTGTGATATATTTTAAATGTCACGATCCAATTTCTCCTATAAGTCGTGATAGCGCCTAACGTCCCGCTAGGCAGCCTATGATGAATTTACTACGTTATTTCTTCCTTTAAATAATTTCCCAGTAATTAATTCCCATTTGTTTAGAAATTTGAGAAATAGAGAGTCGAATGATTAAAATGAAAACATCAGAATACAAGAATAACTATGTAAATACCCCCAAACCATAAATTTTAATAAAGTGCGTGCCAAGATCTGGTGTCACAAGTGTATGATCAACTAATAGAATATACATGTCACGACCCCAAATTCCCTCCGTAGGAGGTCGTGATGACACCTAGCCTCTAAGACTAGGTAAGCCCATTCAACGCGGAATAATACTAGATATCTGAAATAAATAAACTATAATTCAAACAATTTCAACTCCCAAAACCCGGTAGAAATAAGTCACAAGTTTCTAAGAATTTATTCTCTATGTCTCTATACATCAGAGTCTAAAGCAAATAAGGAAGACAACATAGTAAGATAGAAGGAGACTCCGGAGTCTGCGGACGCTGGCAGATATACCTCGAAGTCTCCTCATACAACTAGTTTACTGATGCCTGATCTGATATGATATACCTGGATCTGCACAAAAAGATGTGCATAAGTGTAGTATGAGTACACCACAACGGTACCTAGTAACCTCTGTAGAGTAGTGACGAGGTCAGGTCAGGCCCTACTAGAAAATAAATAATAATAATATGGTAAAATATTTAACAATATGTAAGATAAAATGACAATGGAAATAAATCAAGTAGTATGTCACCATTTAATTATACCAAATAATGGCAATTAATACCTCGTGGAAGCAAAACAGAATTCTTTTCAACTTTAAGAAAATCACAACAATAATCAAAGGCAACTGCAGCCATAAATCAATATCCACAAGGGCACTCCCGAGGTACCGCCTCGTAGTCCCAAATCATAAATAAATTCAAAATATCTCATTTTCTTATATCACCGCGGGAGCCTTCAGAATTTATTTTAAAGAAAATATTTTTTCCGAAATAGCATCCCGTGTTTTATCCATCCTTATACGTGGTCGTCAAGTAATAAAGTAGTGAATAAAGTATCGTTCCCACGAAGACTTATGAT
>AWOL01S0064858.1:0-15436 GCA_000715115.1 Nicotiana otophora
ATGCATCTATCTACTGCCGAGGTGTTCGACCCGCTCCACAAGAAGAGAGGATACTTTATAAACATTTGGCTTAAAAGTTATTACAAGGCTAATACACAATGAAATAAAAATTCCATTAACTGTCAAGTAATCCACTCAAAATTCAAGTAAGTGAAATTTGGTCTCTTACAATTCTTCTAACAAGTTCCAATATAATTTTGGCACTTTAATTAACAAGTAGGGTGTAAACATTACAAGTAATTCATGATTCGGGTCCTAAACTACCCGGACATAGGCATAATTAGTAGCTATGCACGGACTCTCGTCACCTCGTGCGTACGTAGCCCCCACAATTAGAAGCAAATATTACTTTAAATCACCTATGGGGTAAATTCTCTCTTACAAGGTTAGGCAGGAGACTTACCTCGTCTCAAAGCTCACTTTCCGGACCACAAATTCGTTCTATAGCCTCAACTTGGTGCCGAACAATCCAAAATTAGTCAAATATTATATAAATTAATCAATAAATGTTCAAAAGTTCATAATTAAACTATTAGAATAATTACCCAATCCAAATCGGAAGATTCCTAAAATTCATCCGCGGGCCCAGATTTCAGAAATTTTCGAAGATAAATGTTACCCATAACCTCACTAAATCAAATCCATAATTTTCACCCAATTTCATAATCATTTCCGTGGTTAAATTCCTTTTCTTTTTTATCAAAACCTAGGTTTATTTTCAATTAAACCCATAATTTTTACAATTTTTACATGTTAAAATCTACCCATAATCTATGTATTAAACTTATATTAGGTAGAAATTACTTACCTTAAATAGCTAGGTTGAAACCCCTCTCTACAAAGCTCCAAAATCGCCTAAGAAGTGAAATAATGAACCCAAAAATGGCCTAAGTCCCGTTTTAAAATGTTTCTTCTCAGGTTTGCCTTTTTCGCGATCGCGGAAGAGGCCTCGCAATCGCGAAGGCAAACGTCCTAGGCCCGGGAAATTTGCCCATCGCGAACGCGATATGAGCCTCACGAGTGTGGAGGCTTGCTTGGCCTACCCTATGCGAACGAGAGGGCTTCTTCGTGAATGCGAAGAATGATCAACGACCACCCAGCTCAGCCTCCTCTACGCGAACGCGACCCAGGTCACGCGAACGCGAAGGGGCAAAATCCCCCGGCCCATAGTACCCCAAATCTTTCATCGCGAACGCGAGGGTCCTTCCGCGTTCGTAAAGAAGAAAACTAGAACTGGAAAAATCTGGTGTTTCAACTTAGCTCCGGGTGATCCGAAACACACCCGAGCCACTCAGGACCCCGTCCAAATGTACCAACAAGTCCATGAACATAATACAGACCTGCTCGAACTCTCAAAACACGAAAAACAACAACGAAACTAAGAATCACACCCCAAAACCAAATTGAATTGAATTATGAACTTCAAGTTTTCAATTCGCTCTGAACGCACCGAAACATACTTAGACTACTCGGAATGACACCAAATTTTACGTACAAGTCTTAAATCATCGTACAAAACTATTCTTAGGTTCGGAATCCCAAATGGACCTCGATAACACTAAAACCTACTCCAAACCAAATTTAAAAAACTTTTAAACCTTCAATAAGCCAATTTTTAACATTAAGCGCCGAAACGCTCCCGGGTCATCCAAAACCCAATCCAAATATACGCCCAAGTCCAAAATTATCATACGAACCTATTGGGACCGTCAAATCTTGGTTCCGAGGTCGTTTACTAAAAGTGTTGACCAAGGTCAAACTTATCCCAAACTAAGGAACCAAGTATTCCTATTTCAACCCAAACCCATCCAAATCCGAACCAACCGTCCCCGCATGTCATAAAACAGTAAAAACACATACGGAGAGTCTTATTTAGGAGAACGGGGTTCTAGAAAGCAAAACGACCGGTCGGGTCGTTATATTCTCTACCTCTTAAACAAACGTTCGTCCTCGAATGGGTCTAGAATCATACCTGGAGTGCCGAATACGTGTGGATATGTGCTCCGTATGTCCTCCTCGGCCTCCCAAGTCGCCTCCTCGACTGGTTGGCCCCTCTATTGAACCTTTACCGCAGAAATCTTCTTGGACCTCAACTGGCAAACCTTCCTATCAACAATGGCATCTGGCTCCTCCTCATAACCTAGACTCTCATCTAGTTGAATCGTGCTAAAGTCTAACACATTCGACCTGTCGGCATGATACCTCTGGAGCATAGACACATGGAATATCGGATAAACTCCCGATAGGCTCGGAGGCAAAGCAAGCTCATAAACAACATCTCCAACTCGTCTCAACACCTCAGATGGACCTATAAACCTTGGGCTCAACTTGCCCTTCTTCCCTAACCTCATGATTCCCTTCATCAGTGAGACCTTCAAGAGAACTTTCTCGCCCACCATAAATGATAAATCACGTGCCTTCTTATCCGCGTAACTCTTCTGTCTCGACTGTGCTGTGCGAAGTCGTTCCTGAATCAAGTTTACCTTTTCTAAGGCGTCCTTCGCCAAATCAGTACCATATAACTTAGCCTCGCTGGGCTCAAACCATCCAATGGGCGAACAACATAGTCGACCATATAAAGTCTTAAATGGATCCATCTCGATGCTAGACTGGTAATTCTTGTTGTAAGCAAACTCGGCCAAAGGCAAGAATTAATCTCGCTGCCCTCCGAAGTCAATCACATATGCTCTAAGCATATCCTTCAAGATCTGAATTGTCCACTCCGGCTGCCCATCGGTCTGCGGATGAAAGGTCGTGATGAGCTCTACTCAGGTCCCCAACTCGCGTTGTACTACTCTCCAAAAATGCAAAGTAAACTGAGGTCCTCTATCTGATATGATGGAAACATGCACACCATGTAACCGAACAATCTCCTGAATGTAAATATGGGCCAATCTTTCTGAAGAATACGTAGTCACAACCGGAATAAAGTGTGCCGACTTGGTCAACCTGTCGACAATGACCCAAACTGCATCAATCTTCCTCAAGGTCCGCGGCAACCCAACTACGAAGTCCATAGTAATGCTCTCTTATTTCCACTAAGGTATAGTCATTTGCTGGAGTAGGCCACCTGGCCTCTGATGCTCATACTTGACCTGCTGGAAATTTAGGCATCTCGCTACATACTCAACTATGTCCTTCTTCATTCGCCGCCACCAATAATGTTGCCTCAGGCCGCGATACATCTTCATAGCACCTGGATGAATAGAATACCGAGAACTGTGTGCCTCCTCTATGATCTTCTCCCTCAAGCCATCAACATTAGGAACACATAGGCGGCCCTGGAGTCATAGAACACCATCCTCACCAATAGTAACCTCCTTGGCACCACCTTGTAGTACCGTCTCCCTAAGAACCAATAAGTGCGGATCATCAAATTGACGAGCCTTGATCTGCTCAAATAGTAAAGACTAAGCAACGATGCATGCAAGAACTCGGTTAGGATTTGAAATATTCAACCTCACAAGTTTGTTAGCCAAGGACTGAATGTCCAAAGCTAGTAGCCTCTCCTCTGCTGAAATGAATGCCAAAGTACACATACTCTCTGCCTTTCTGCTCAAGGCATCCGCAACTACATTCGCCTTACCCGGATGATAAAGGATGGTAATGTCATAATCCTTTAGTAACTCAAGCCACTTGCGCTGCCTCAAATTGAGATCCCTCTGCTTGAACAAATGTTGCAAGTTGCGATGATCGGTGTAAACCTCATAGGACACCCCATAAAGATAATGCCTCCAGATCTTAAGTCCATGAACAATCGCAGCCAACTCTAAATAGTGTACATGGTAATTCTTCTCGTGGGGCTTCAGCTGACGTGAAGCATATGCAAAATTGGCCCCTCCTGCATCAATACATAACCTAAACCAACACATGAAGCATCATAATACACGGTATACATCCATGAACCAGAAGGCAACACTAACACTGGTGCTGAAGTAAATCTGGTCTTGAGCTTCTGAAAGCTCGCCTCACAATCATCGGACCATCGGAACGGAGCACCCTTTCGGGTCAATTTAGTTAAAGGTGCTGCAATAGATGAGGAGCCCTCCACAAACCGGCGATAATAACCTGCTAACCCCAAAAAGCTCCTGATCTTAGTCACTGTTGTAGGACGAGGACAACTCTGAACTACCTCGATCTTCTTGGGATCTACCGTAATACTGTCGTCTGATACAACATGCCCCAAGAATGCTACAGAATCTAGCCAAAACTCACACTTGGAGAACTTAGCATATAGCTTCTGTTCCCGTAAGGTCTGAAGCACCACTCTCAAATGCCGCTCGTGCTCCTCCATGCTACGCGAGTAGATCAAAATGTCATCAATGAAGACAATGATAAACGAATCAATATACGGTCTAAACACTCGATTAATCAAATCTATGAACACCGCCGGGGCATTAGTCAAACCGAAGGACATCACTAGAAACTCATAATGGTCGTATCTAGTCCGTAAAGCCGTCTTCGGAACATCTAAATCATGAATCTTCAATTGATGGTACCTCGATCTCAACTCAATCTTAGAGAACATGCTGGCACCCTGCAGCTGGTCAAACAAATCATCAATACACGGCAACAAATACTTGTTCTTGATGGTAACTTTGTTCAACTGGCGATAATCAATGCACATCCGCATAGTCCCATATTTCTTCTTAACAAATAACACTGGTGTACCCCAAGGTGATACACTCGGTCTGACGAACCCTTTTTCTAGAAACTCCTCAAGTTGTTCCTTTAACTCTTTCAACTCTTTCAGAGCCATACAATATGGTGGAATAGAGATATGCTAGGTACCTGGAGCCAAATCAATACAGAAATCAACATCACGATCTGGTGGCATGCCTGGGAGATCAGAAGGGAACACATCAGAGAACTCCCTGACTACGGGCGCTGAATCAATCGTCGGAGTCTCTGTAGTAGTATCCTGAACATAGGCTAGATAAGCCAAATAACCCTACTCGACCATGTGTCGAGCCTTCAGAAAAGAGATAACCCGACTAGATGTACTGACAGACGAACCCTTCCACTCCAATCTAGACAACCCTGGCAGCGCCAAGGTAAAAGTATTGGCATGACAATCAAGGATGGCGTGATATGGAGATAACCAGTCCATGCCCAGGATGACCTCAAAGTGTCTCATATCGAGCAACAGAAGATCCGCTCTAGTCTCATAACCACAGAAAGTAACAATACAGGACTCATAGATCTGATCCACAACAATGGAATCGTCCATAGGAGTGGATACATAAATATGAGTACCCAAGGACTCACGAGAAACACCCAAGAAATGAGCAAACAGAAATAAAATATATGAATAGTAGACCCTGGATCAAATAGTACTGAAGCATCCTGATCGCAGATAGAAATAGTACATGTGATCATGACATCTGAGGCCACTACATCTGGTCTGGCCGGAAAAGCATAGAATCTTGCTGGAGCACCACCTGACTAGGCCTTCACCTCTAGGACGACCCCTACCCACCTGCTCTCCGCCTCTAGGCGGCCGGACGACTGGTGGGGCAGCTGGTGCAGTAATCATAGGTTGCTGACCTTGCTGTACTGTCTTGCCCCGAAGACTGAGGCAGAACCTCCGCACATGACTGAGATCCCCGCACTCGAAACAACCTCTCGGTACGATGGACTACTGACCTGAAGTCTGACCCTGATGGCATAAATACCCATTGGCGGAACCTTGAATAGCTGGTGGTCGGCAGGAACTCTCTGGCATGGTGCTGAAATAAGGTCACACTGGAGCGGCTCGAGGAGGCGGCGATGCTGGATATGTGGGCCTGCTTGAATGACCCCTCACAAACTGACCTCTGCCTCCAGCCGAGGCACCTCTGAACTCTCTAGAATACTGAAATCGCTTATCCCTCGTAGCCTGCTCCCGGCTATGCTGACGTACACTCTTGATCCTCCAAGCTATCTCTACAACTAGCTTGTAAAAAGTCCTCATCTCAACCCCCCAAGCCATAGTGACCTGAATGCCAGAGTGCAAACCTGCAACAAACCTCCGCACCCTCTCTGCGTCGGTAGGAAGATTCATAAGTAAAAGGCAAGACAACTCAAAGAATCTCGCCTTATAGTCGGTCACTGACATCTGACCCTGCTGGAGTTGCTCGAACTGAAACCGCAACCGCAACTCTTCCCTCTAAGAGGGCAGAATATACTTGTCCAGAAAAATACGGGTGAACCGGTCCCAAGTCAAGGGAGAAGAATCTGCTGGTCTGCCGAGGAGATATGATTGCCACTACCTACGGGCCCTGCCCTTCAGCTAGAAAGTGGTAAAGTCCACCCCATGGGACTCCAATATCCTCATGTTGTGCAGTCTGTCTTTGCACCGATCAATAAAGTCCTAGGGGTCCTCATGTCGCTCACCTCCGAAGACAGGGGGATGAAGCATGGTCCATATGTCCAGTAGCTGTTGCGGCTCGCCGGTCACAGCTGGTCGGGGCTCAGGTATATCTGTCGCTACTGACTAGGCTCCACCCACGGGTAGTGCACCCGGGGTTTGATATATGGAAGTTGCATGCCCAGGATCCTGAGCGGTAGGGGTTTGTACTCCCCCTCACACTTGAGATGTGGCTAGGTCTGCTAGAAATAAACCAGCTTGAGTCATAGAGTCCATGAACCACAACATACGGTCTATGACATCCTGGAATCTTTGCGCGGACATGAAATCTGCCGGGTCTGGCTCTGCTCCCAGCACCTCGCCCTGCTCCTCGGTGATAGGATCCTCTACTAGATCCGCTGGTGGAATAGCTGGAGCAACTCTGGGACGTCTTCGTCCTCTACCATGGGTTGGAGCCCTCCCTCGGCCTCTAGCAACAGGGGGAGCAGCTCCCCCATGGTTTGGAATATCCGATGCGCGCGTTCTCACCATCTGTGAGAGAATAAGAGAAAGATACTTAGTACCACATCAACTGCACGATAGGAGATGAAGAAAGAATAGTTTCCTAACACCCTATAGCCTCTCGAAGATAAGTATGGATGTATCCGCACCGACCCGCAAGACTCTATTAGGCATGCTCATAACTTGTGAGACCTACGTGAACCTAGTGCACTGATACCATATTGTCACGGCCCAATTCTTCTGTAGGCCGTGATGGCCGCCAGCTCCATCGCTAGGCAAGCCAATAGTGAACTAACCACGTGATTACTCTTTTAACAAATTCCCAAGTAATTAAATCCCATTGATTAAAAGGTTAAGAAACAACAAATCTAAAATAAATAAACGAAAGCAGCTGAGTGCAATCATAACAATAGAATACTCCAAAACCATAAAGTCTGCTAGTGTGTGTGCCAAGACCTGGTGTCACAAGTGTATGAGCACTAATAGATTATACAAAACTCTAGCTATTGTCTGAAATGAAAATAGACAGAAATAAATGCAAAGGAGAGACTCTAGGTGCAGCAGAACGGCTCAGGAAGCAGCTCACCACTAGGCCTCCGGGTAACGGGGATGCACGTCGGTGTGATCGCCAGATGCACCTGCCTCAGATCCTGCACGGTCAGTGCAGAAGTGTAGCGTGAGTACATAAACAACATGTACCTAGTAAGTATCAAGTCTAACCTCGAAGAAGTAGTGACGAGGGGTCGACGTCGACACTTACTATGGGCTAACAATAACAATAAAGAAGATCTAAATAAGCATGGGTTATGTATATAATTACAGCAATTCAATAACAACCAGGAAATAAAATAATCATGTCACACATGATAAAGCCCAAATATCTTCTTGTCTCATATTATTTTAACCTCTCGAGCCAAGAAATAACATCAAGTATAAAATTAAACTCCAAGTATTATCACGCATGATTATGCCGAGGTCGTACGACCCGATCCGGAATAACGTGTACACTATCGAGGGTCGTGCGGTACGAACCATATATGCATCTATCTACTGTCGAGACGTTCAACCCGCTTTATAAATATTTGGATTAAAAGTTATTACAAGGCTAATATACAATGAAATAAAATTTCCATTAATGGTCAAGTTATCCGCTCAAAATTCAAGTAAGTAAAATTTGGTCTCTTACAATTCTTCTAACAAGTTCCAATATAATTCCGGCATTTTAATTAACAAGTAGGGTGCAAACATTACAATTAATTCATGATTCGGGTCCTAAACTATCCGGACATGGGCATAATTAGTAGCTACGCACGGACTCTCGTCACCTCGTGCGTACGTAGCCCCCATAATTAGAAGCAAATATTTCTTTAAATCACCTATGGGATAAAATCCCTCTTACAAGGTTCGGCAAGAGACTTACCTTGTCTTAAAGCTCACTTTTCGGCCCACAAATTCGTTCTAAAGCCTCAACTCGGTGCCGAACAATCCAAAACTATTCAAATATTATATAAATTAATCAATACATGCTCAAAAGTTCATAATTAAACTATTAGAGTAATTACTCAACCCAAATTGGAAGATTCCTAAAATTCACCTCCGGGCCCACGTGCCCAGATTCCGAAAATGTTCGAAGATAAATGTTACCCATAACCTCACTAACTCAAATATATGATTTTTACCCAATTTCGTAATCATTTCCCTGTTTAAATCCCATTTTTTAATCAAAACCAAAACTTAGGTTTTTTTTCCAACTAAACCCATAATTTACACAATTCTTACATGTTAAAATCTACACATAATCTATGTATTAAACTTACATTAGGTAGGAATTACTTACCTTCAATAGCTAGGTTGAAACCCCTCTCTACAAAGCTCCAAAATCACCTAAGAAGTGAAATAATGAACCCAAAATGGCCTAAGTCTCATTTTAAAATGTTTCTGCACAGGTCTGCCTTCTTCGCGATCACGGAAGAGGCCTCGCGATCGTGAAGGCAAACGGCCTAGGCACAGGAAATTTACCTATCGCGAACGCGGAGCTTGCTTAGCCTACCCTACGCGAACGCGAGGGCTTCTTTACGAACACGAAGAATGATCAGCGGCCACCCAGCTCAGACTCCTCTACGCGAACGCGGCCCAAGTCACGCGAATGCGAAGGGCGAAAGACCCCAGCCCATAGTACCCAAAATCCTTCCTCGCGAACGCGAGGGTCTTTCCGCGTTCGCGAAGAAGGAAACCAGAACTAGAAAAATTTGGTGTTTCAACTTATCGCCGAGTGATCCTAAAATACCCGAGCCACTCGGGACCCCGTCCAAATGCCCCAACAAGTCTATGAACACAGTGCAGACCTGCTCGAACTCTCGAAACGCGAAAAACAACAACAAAACTAAGAATCACACCCTAAACCCAAATTGAATCGATTTTATGAACTTCAAGTTTCCAATTCGCTCCGAACGCACCGAAACATACTTAGATTACTCGAAATGATATCAAATTTTATGTGCAAGTCTTAAATTACCACACGGAACTATTAACAGGCTCAGAATCCCAAAAGGACCTCGATAACACCAAACCTACTCCAAATCAAATTTAAATAACTTTTAAACCTTCAATAAGCCAATTTTCAACATTAAGAGCCGAAACGCTCCTGGGTCATCCAAAAATCGATCCGAACATACGCCCAAGTCCAAGATTATCATATGAACCTATTAGGACCATCAAGTCCCGATTCCAAAGTCGTTTACTAAAAGTGTTGACCAATGTCAAACTTAGCCTTTTAAAAGCCAAACTAAGGAACCAAGTATTCCGATTTTAACCCGAACCTATCCAAATCCGAACCAACCGTCCTCGCAGGTCGTAAAACAGTAAAAGCACATACATGGAGTCTTTTTTAGGTTAACGGGGTTCTAGAAAGCAAAACAACCGGTCGGGTCATTACATAAAATATACCTGAAAGATGTGCTTCAGATCTTTTGGTTTTAACACCTGCAGTGTTGCCCCACTTATTTGTGAAGCTCATTCACATACTGAATACCCTTGTGGTACGGCCTTTTCCTGGGGCATAGTACATCGGGCTGCCTTTTTATTCACACACTGAAGATAGCCTATTTTTGAGGTAAACAAATAAACTATCACTCTAATTTATTGGAATTTATTTTTATTTCCACTGTAATATTTGTTGTTGTGGTTGTAGAACTGTCACAACCCCAAATTCCCTCCATAGGAGGTCGTGATGACACCAAGTCTCTAAGACTATGTAAGCCTATCAATGCGGAATAATAATAGATATTTGAAATAAATAAACTATAATTCAAATAATTACAACTCCCAAAATCCGGTAGAAATAAGTCACAAGCTTTTAAGAATTTATTTTCCATGTCTCTATACATTAGAGTCTAAAGCAAATAAGGAAGACACCATAGTAAGATAGAAGGGGACTCCGGAGTCTGCGGATGCTGGCAGATATACCTCGAAGTCTCCTCGTATAGCTAGTTTACTGGTGCCTGGTCTGATATGATGTACCTGAATCTGTACAAAAAGATGTGCAGAAGCGTAGTATGAGTATACCACAGCGGTACCCAATAAATGCCAAGCCTAACCTCGGTAGAGTAGTGACGAGGTCAGGTCAGGCCCTACTGAAAAATAAATAATGACATGGTAAATGTTTAACAATATAATAAGATGAAATGACGATGGAAATGAATCAAGTAGTATGTCACCATTTAATTACACCAAATAATGATAATTAATACCTCGTGGAAACAAAATAGAATTCTTTTCAACTTTAAGAAAATCACAACAATAATCAAAGGCATCTGCGGCAATAAATCAATATCAACAAGGGCACTGCCAAATCATAAATAAATTCACAATATCTCATTTCCTTATATCACCGTGAGAGCCTTCACGATTTATTTTAAACAAAAAATATTTTTTCCGAAATAGTATCCTGCGTTTTAGCCATCCTTATCACACCGCATGACTTCTAGTAGTTTTCCCTACTAGCCACGCGTATCAAGCCATCCTTATCTCACCGCATGCATTTCAACACTCAAACCTTATACCACCGCATGCGTATCAATATCACAATATATCACAATTTGCACCTCAAGTGCCGAAATATTTCAATTTTCTAAAATAAATCAACAATAATATATTTCCACAATAAAGAGCTCACGACTCCATCACAATGAGTACGAAAATCTCACCAAATATTCGGGAATAAATAACTCAACAAAATAATATTTCAAAATTTTAATACGTTACTTAAATTCCAAATTTAAAATGTCAAATAATTCATATTAATAATATTTAATTTAAAGAAAATCAACCTTCAAATAATGCACTGAATAAAAAAAACCAAGTTTCAATTAAACAGATAAAATAATTAGCAGGAAAAGATCAAGCAAATTTAAAGTATAAACATTTAAATCAATGATGAAGAATATAACAAGGTAAAATTATTTAATTGATATGCAACAACGATCTACACAATTTAAAGACATAATCTTTCACATTTAGCCCATATACACACTCGTCACCTCATGTACACGACTTTCAATATATTTCAATTTATCACTTCAATACCAATCCCAAGGAAAATTTCTCCCACACAAGGTTAGACAAGTCACTTACCTTAACTTGCTCCAATTTAACCAAGCAGTATGCCTTTTCCTCGATTTTCCGACTCCGATCGACTCGTATCTACTCATAATTAATTCGATACAGTCAACAAAAATTATAGGAATCAATTTCATAAGAAAATACTATATTTTGTAATAAAATCTGAAATTAGCTCAAAATTCGCCTATGGGGCCCACATCTCGGAATCTGGTAAAAGTTACGAAATATGAACGGTCATTCAACCACGAGTCCAACCATACCAAAATGACTAAATTCCAATAACAATTCGACCCTCAAATCCTCAAATCTATCCAAGAGGGTTTTCAAAATTTTCCAACTTAAATCACCAATTAACTGATAAAAACAGTGATGGATTTGGGTAATCTAACCAAAATTGAGTTAAGAACACTTACCCAGATATTTTCTCTGAAAATCTCCCAAAACTCGCCTCAATCCGAGCTCCAAATCGTTAAAAATGGAGTCCCATTTTCAGAACTTAAACTCTCTGCCTAGGCTTTTACTCTTCGCGATCGCGAACATCCACACGCGATCGCAAAGTACAAATTTCCACTAACCAGATTTAAATCTACGCGATTGTGGAAAATCCTACACGATCGTGAAGCACAGTCTCTGCAAGCCTACGCGATCGCAAGCCTTCTCACGCGATCGCGAAGCAGTAAGCGCGTGGCCCAGCTTTTGCCTCGTTACTCTACGCGAACGCGACCTTCTTCATGCGTTCGTGAGTCACAAAATATCAAAGCTACGTGATCGCATCCCATTTCACGTGAACGCGAAGCACAAAACTCAGCATCCCTCAATTAACCTTACGCGATCGCAAACAACGCCACGCGATCGCGATGCACAGACTGGCCCAACCTACGCGATCGCGGACTCGCCCACGCGATCGCATAGCACTAAATTTCAGCTGCCCAATTAACCCTACGCGATCACATACCTTCTCACGCGATCGCGTAGAAGGAAACCAGAACCTGTAGAAACCAAAACTTCAGCTATCAAGCCAAGTTCAAAAATGATCCGTTAAGCATCCGAAACTCACCCGAGCCCCTCGGGACCTCAACCAAATATACCAACAAGTCCTAATACATCATGCGAATTTAATCGAGTCCTCAAATCACATCTAGCAATACTAAAAATATGAATCACATATAGATTCAAGCCTAATGAACGTTGAAACTTTCCATTTCTACAAACGACACCGGAACCTATCAAATCAAGTTTGATTGACCTCAAATTTTGGACGCAAGTCATAAATGACATAATGGAGCTATAAAAATTTTTGAAACTGGATTCCAACCCCGATATCAAAAGGTCAACTCTCAGGTCAAACTTCCAAGCTTAAATTCCTGTTTTAGCCATTTCAAACCTAATTTAACTACAGACTTCCAAATAAAATTACGAATACGTTCCTAAGTCCAAAATTATCATACAGAGCTGTTGGAATTATCAAAAATCTATTTCGGGGTCGTTTTTCTCAAAATATTGACCGAAGTCAAACTTAGCATTTTAAGGCCAACTTAAGGAACCAAGTATTCCGATTTCAACCCGAACACTTCCAAATCCCGAACCAACTATCCCCGCAAGTCATAAATTAATAAAAGTATATACGGGGAGTTTTATTTAGGAAAACGGGATTCTAAAAGTCAAAATGACCGGTTGGGTCATTATAAGAACCTCTTTTTTAAGATAAGGGTGGTATATAGAACCTTCTTGGCATAAATTTGATGGTATTCTATCTGGTTGGTTCTTTTGAACCTTCAAGACTGCTTCGTATTCAAAATTGTGGTATGTTAATTATTTTTTAAATTTATTCACAGATTATAAATGTGTCATATCGAGTATCTAACTCAGTGTGTACAACCGATGGATTGATATGTGCGTGTTTTGCTTTTATCTTGCCCAAGTAGTAGTCATTTGATAAGTAGTAGTCTTTATGGATGGATTAGTTAGTTTATGATATAAAACATTTGTTTTGTTTAATTTTTTGAGTTCAACTAGCTAGATATAATAAAAGTGAAAAGGTTTGAGTAGGATAAAGGTGAGCATGTATATAGAACCTTCTTGGCATATATTTGATTGTATCTCATTTGGTTGGTTCTTTTGAACCTTCAAGACTGCTTCGTATTCAAATTTGTGTATGTTAATTATTTTTTAAATTTATTCACAGATTATAGGTATGTCATGTCGAGCATCTAACTTAGTGTATACAACCGATTGATTAATATGGGCGTGTTTTGCTTTTATCTTGCCCAAGTAGTAGTCTTTTTATGGATGGATCAGTTTGTTTATGATATAAAACATTTGTTTTATTTAATTCCCCTTCTGATTTTGTGAATTGCTTATATCTATTTGTTTGGTTGATTTTTCATGTATTTTTATATTCTGAATTGTTGATAGTGAAGTCGAGAAGGCGTTTGATGTGATAAATAACAAGGGGAAAGAAGGCAACAATTAGGTTTAAGATGGAAAACTCAAAATTACATGTGAGCTTTGGAGAAGTTAAAGAAATAGAAAGTGTAAAGGGGAAAGTCCTGGAAGAGAGTATTAGTCTGATTTTATAGGAAAAAAAAGCAGGAAAATAGAACTGTTGAATGTAAGAAGAGGGATGAAGTTAGTAATTTCCCCATTCTTGGAGTTATTATGCCATTTCAAAACTATTGTACATCAATTTTAATATAGCTTTAGTAATACTTCTAACTTTATATGAAAATCAGTATAATGCTTTCTTCAGCGTGTTTCAGAGGTTTCATATGGTGAGGGCTCATGAGCATGATCTTGAAAAAAGTTTTTAGTGGAGACGAGCTCCGACAATATGGTTCAAATGTCATTTGATATGTATTGAGAGAATTTTATATTTTTTACTATGAGCCCATAACGTAGAGCTTGGAAAGGCAGGCTCGTGGTTAGATTCAATTCTATGAGTGAAAAAGAAGTCAGCCTCTAAGTGGCATTACACATGTGGTATATTTGTCGATTTTATTTCATATGCGATATATCTATGTATTAGGTGTATTTTTTCGCATTAATTGAAGCAATTCGCATGTTTTTACTATTTTTGGCATAATATTTTTGGGTTTACTGTATTTGCTTTCCAGTTATTTAAGTTCTTGCCCAGACTACACAAAAAGAAAGAACAATTTGTTTTAGATAAATGAATAGTCATCACAGGCTTTTCCACTGGCTTCAACTGATTAACATATTCTCTGTTACATGATTGTTTTTACTTTAAAGATTTGCAAGTTGGATCAAAGTTAAATCATATTTTGAATTTTGATTTGGTTGATAGCTTCATGGGAATAACTTCCTTCATTGTGTACCAAAGGTCAAAATTAACATATTGGAGTAGATTATATTAAAAGAAATTAGAGGTTTCATTAGACACTATATTCACTTATTGGTTTGACTTGGAAAATTGTAAATAACATGAAAGCCAATAAAATCGAAGCTAAGGAAATCGTGACAAAATTAAGCTCTTGAAATGCGTGAAAATTGGTAATATTGAGTGTTGCTTGTGCTTAAAATTAGAAATGTATAGAATAGCTTGGCTCCAATTACGGCACATGAGTTGATTTCAGTAAATATTGTACTGTGAGAAGGGCAAACATTGAAAGCTATTGCTTCCCACAACAGAGACCTCGAAAGTTATTGATGAGGATTAGCTTTTCACGCTCCAGTCGTAAACACCCTCCACTTTCAATCAAAAGTTTGTGAGTTCGAGTCACCCCAAGAACAATGTGGGGAGTTCTCTTGTAGGGAGAAAGCCGATAGTCTATCGAAAACAGTCTCTCTATCCTAGGGTAGGGGTAAGGTCTGCGTACACACTACCCTCCCCTGACCCCACTAATGAAATTATACTGAGTTGTTGTTGTTGTTGTAACTTTTCGGGTATCATATCATTGTATAATACTAAAAGATTTTTAATAAGATATGAAGTACTCTATCTTATAA
>AWOL01S0064874.1:1736-19847 GCA_000715115.1 Nicotiana otophora
GAGTTTGAATCCCAGAATTTTTCCTTACGAAATTTTTCTGAGCTTCTTCTTCTTCTTCTTCTGCACAATATTTTTCCAGTGTGTTTTACGACCATTGAGTGGTTCGCAGTTCATCAGAGTTTTTGGTACCAATACACTGGTGAGTTAAATCGTTCTATCCTGGAAGGATATATTCCAGCACCTCGGGTACTTGAGGGGAATAATTTCCTTAAGGACACACTGTGTATTCAGTGGGCTCGATTTATTCCTATACTGTTTTTTTATTTTTTCAGAATCTATTTCGTTAAACAAGTATTACTAACTTTCTGTTTTGTTTTTCCAAAAAGTTTAATTGTTTATTACAGCAATACAAAAAATATAACACACTTGAGCTCCAAGGATAATAATGCTTGATCTATGTGAAGATTTGGTTTCAATGCTACTTCTCCATCTGCTGACCTATATTTCCCATCACTCCATTCCTATTACAAGGAGCAATTTTAGTTTAATCATATCAGCACTTCCACATAACATTGCATTCTTTGTTTTACAAATTGATTTTCAGAAATTGCTTTTCAATCATTGTTTGATCTTAGTTCATGCTAAGCTTCATTTAACATAGTGTTGAAGCTTTCTCTTTCTTTAACATCAAACGATGCTTGTAAGAACTTTTTTTGGGGGCGGGAGGGGTTGGGGGTTGGGTATTGCCAATGCCAAAGTTTGTAAGTTGTAATATTCTCAGTCTTTACTCCCCTGTGGTCTATATTATCTAATGTTTAAGGTCTTTGCACGCCCTTTTAACGTACAAAAATATTTAATAGCCTTAATCATTTGAATAGTTGTCTAAACTATTCTTTATTTTTTCTTAAATAATCGTACTTAGTTAA
This sequence comes from Nicotiana otophora, assembly GCA_000715115.1. Classification (NCBI taxonomy): domain Eukaryota; kingdom Viridiplantae; phylum Streptophyta; class Magnoliopsida; order Solanales; family Solanaceae; genus Nicotiana; species Nicotiana otophora. Next base: position 2,603 of record AWOL01S0064874.1, read on the forward strand.
CACTCCTAATTAAATAATAAAAAGAATATATATATATATATATACACACCTCAAATTGATGTCCAATAGTGACAATGATTGTGTCTGGGCTGGTCTTAAACGGCAATCGACCACGTTTTGAATGCACAGAGAATTCAAGTGGTTCCAGCGGGAGATAAAGGTTCAAAGCATACTTAAATAAATCTTCAAGTGTTGCATTAATGTTGGGTGGAAGCCAAGTTTGGTCCATGCTACTGGATTGGTTCTTAGTGCATCTGTATATGTGTACATCTTTACTTCTTCTGCTTCAATTTTCTTCCAAGATTGATCATTCTCACTCTATCTGATTATTTCATTCACTTCTTTTGCTATTCTTTTTAGTTTGTTCAATACCTCTTCCAACTGTTGCCTGCACCAAAATTAAATATATCATTATCAATCTTCTTCTTTTTTTAAATCAAATAAAGAAAAGAAAAACAGAACATAAAGTTGTTTAAGGTGTAACAAGAATAAAAAAATACTTTTTTTATAACTTTACTTCATTTTAGTTAATCATCCAGAATTCTAAACTTATTGGCTGATTAATACGTATTCGTGTCGAGTAAGCCCTCTATGAGGGTAAGGATCTTTGTATTACAAGAAGTTCTTCATTTTCAGGACTCGAACTCGAACTCTAACTCGAGACCTCTGGTTAAGAGTGAAAGGATTCCAACTGGAATTGTAATTTTATCGGTTAGGCTATGGCCCAAATAAAAGTTCAACAGTTTGGAGCACATAGTCAGTGGTATACTGTTACAGCATACTATATAATGTAACAGTATACTATTACAGATTGGTCCTTTTAGAATTTTTTGAAATTTTCATTGAGTTCTTTTTCAACTTTCCAACGAAGTTTTCATATTTTATTATTTTTTCTTAAACCAAAATATTTAGTTTGAAATATTTTATTGGAGGTTTGTAGCTAACGTTTGAGTCAATTTGATGGAAATTCTGGAGTAAAGTTTTGAAATTTAGGTTGAAATTAAGTTGAACTAGCGAAGAAGACTAATTTGTACTACCAAAATAATATACTATATACCATTTTGGTATATAATATTTAATTCAATAGTGTATAATTAATTGCACAGTATACTATTACAATATATGATATGATGTAACAATACAGTTAAACATGATATATTTTTAATTTTTCAAAAAAAACTTAATGGTCCTTTTTCAATTTTTCTAACAGAGTTCTCGATATCATATACCGTGTCAGTATATGATATATAGCATATGGGTATTATACTATACTGCAATAATATACTTCAACTTCTACTAATATATTATTTTTGATATACTATATGCTAAAGTAAGTTATTTTTTAATAATTAATATATAAAAAATACAAATAAATAAAAGGGTGAACGACACAATTACCCACAAATATAAAACTATTTACCCTTGCCTACCCATTTACTTTTCTACCCATCAAACTTATTATTTTTCTTACCGATAACAACTTTTGTGAGTAATTTCTTCTTTTTTCTTCTTTTCTTTTTTATTCCTCTGCTTCTTTTTTTTCTTTTCTCTTTTTTTTTTTCGCTTTCTTCTTATTTTTTTATTTTTTCTCTTTTTTGGTTCATTTAATTTTTTCCCAAATCACATTATTATTACCATAATTTAATTTCACACTCATTACCATATATATTATAACAATTTTCTCTTCTTTTTTTCTTTTTATTTATTATTATTTCAAATCATTTTTTTATTTCCATTTTTTTCATAATCTAAATTTGCACACAGTTGTTGCTCCTTTAGTTTTGTTCTTTTTATTTAGAGGAAATTACGCGGACGGCTTATTCAATTCAAAATAATTATTCGTTTTTATCCATACTCAAAAGAGTTACCAAAAATACCTATCCCGTCAAAATTATTTACTCGCTCATCCATCTCCACCAAAGAGATATCTGCACCAAAATTCATCTCGTTTATTCGCTAGCCGATAACTTCTAAGCTTCTCCTCCTTCAATAATCTGCATTTGAATCCACATGGGTGTTTGTGGAGAAGATCACGGAGCTATGGTGGTTCGATTAATGGAGTAGTGATAAATGTTTAGGTGTTATTAGTGCTATCTAGAATGAGTGATCTTATTTTTAAGTTTTTTGAAATTTTCAACTGGGTCATTTTTAAATAATTCAACGAAGTTCTCATGATTTGTTTTTCCAAATATTTTCTTAAATGAGTGTTTGATGGAGTTTCATGAAGGTATTATTCATGGTAGGTGTAGAAATAAAAATAAAATAGTAACATACATACAACAACAACAACAACAACAACAACAACAACAACCCAGTATAATCCCACTAAGTGGGGTCTGGGGAGGATAGTGTGTACGCAGACCTTACCCCTACCATGAGGTAGAGAGGCTGTTTCCAATAGACCCTCGGCATCCTTCCCTCCAAGAACTCCCCACCTTGCTCTTGGGGTGACTCGAACTCACAACCTCTTGGTTGGAAGTGGAGGTATATTTGGTATATTTATATGCATTTTTAGTATACTATTGTAACAAGCATTTTTCAATAATATTAAACACTAATATGTCACTTTATTGTACCGATATACCATTGTATTATAATAATAATTAATTGTAGATCATATCTTCTAGAAATATTTGCAGTAATACACATACTTAAAAAAAAGAGAAAAAAGATATACTATATAGGTTAATGTTTTGATATCTAATATCGAAAAAATGAAAAATATGAAACACAAGAAAAACAATACTCTATCAATTATATAAAAGTAAAAAATAAAAGTAAATGAAAGTTTACTATATTAGTAGTAATTTTTTAGTGTATAAAAAAAGGAGAAAAAATTAAAGAAAAGGAGCAAAAAAGTGCATGAAAACATATTATGGAAAACAAATGATGAAATTAGAAAATCAAACATGGGATCAACCACTGCAATTTGCACGTGACAAGTTTAAGTGGGGTGTAAAAATAATAACTAAAAATAGAGTCAAATCCATTTTACCTCCTTAACTTTTCAGGGTTGGGAAACAATGCCCCATTCGTGTTTTGAATGGGAAAGGGAACCCCCTTGTGCGATAGCTTTCCGGGGAACAACTTTTTTTAATAAAAATCTTTTTTTTCAATAGATAATTTTTAGAATAACCAAGTTCTTTCATTATAGCCAAAAGCAAGATATGGCAAACAATTAGGATTTATATAATTTATGGAGTTTCCCTTTAGCCTTCTTCCCGCATAGTTTAAGATATGATGTAATGCAAAAACGCCTCCATAATAAATTTTTAAATGTGACATTATCAACTATAATTCTTGTTCAATAAAGATATTTTCTTTGTTTTTGTCGAAATAAGTAAAGTTTAATAAAGATATTATCAAAAAAGTAAAGTTTAATAATGGCTTTAGTATAATAATTTTAATATATAAAAAAAATACATAAATAAATTAATACTCATAGCAGTAAGTTTTTCGTCTAATATATATGTGAGAGAATTGACTATTTTAGTGTATCTTTTTCCCTTCAAATTGAATTAATGCTAAATCATTCATGGTGAGTGTGCGTTCAACATATTTCTTGAATTTTGTATGTAAGATTTTTTTTTATTGCAAAAATTTTATTAATGGCCTCAATATAATAGAAAAATATCTTAAATTTTACAAGCAAGAAAGACGAAATTCAAGTATTAGCTTGGATGAAAAATATTATACTTCACTTTTGAAAGGATAGAGAGAGAAAAAAAAATTCTTATCTTAAAAAAGAAACTCTCACCAAAAATATATTGCATAAGGGGGTTCCCTTTCCCATTCAAAATGTGAGAGGGTATTATTTTCCAACCCTTAAAAATTAAGGGGTAAAGTGAATTTTACTCTTAAACAAAAAGTACAAAGCAAAAAGAAGAATCAATAAAGGCGACTGATCTTTAAAGGGCATGCTATGGTCTATGGAATGGGCAGAGCCAGATAAATTATTTGGGTTGGGTAGGTATTTGTGAATTTATTTCTTTTTGTTTTTTCTAATTTCCTATTTAGTAGATCAAATAGTAATTTTTTGGCACAACCTTTACGTGATATTATACCGAAGCCCTCCATAAAAGAATTGGAAATTGGAATCAAATGTTCGTTCCTTTTATTTCGTTGCAATATAAAAAGGATTTTTCATATAGAAGCTCCTATTTGACCACAAGGTTACAAGTATAGCGTAACATAAACCCTTTTCTTATAAGAAAACAAATTAGAGATTTTGACTTACGACATGATGACGAAACATAAGTCAAGGCTTGATAGAAAATAAAAACTATGAAGTGTAGTTCCTAGCTGGGAAGAAAATGACCCATACTAGCAGGGGAAAACATATCAATAGTTAAAAGGAAGTTCTACCTTGAAATAGCGACGTAATGAAGTCTGACTGACAACTAAGAGTTTGAAATTGGATACTCCTAAGTGGGGAAGAGTTGGATAAGCGAAGTCACTTTAAGGTGATGGTTTGGGAAAAAACAACATTATAGTTACTGTATAGGGTAAAATATGATATGCTACGTGGTCGTCCAAAAGAGGGACACGTTAAACCTAAGACGGGGATAGCTAAAATTGAAGGTAACGGTCCCGTCTGTCACCGGAAAGTATAACGCTCATAAGGATGCAATAAATACTCTTCGCCCAGTAGCATTTAATAGAGAATATTCCACAGCATTAAGCATGTTGCCCGTTATAAGGAATTGACATTTATGCTCACCGTTAAATCTTCATCAATGGCGACCCTCATAATTGACATTAAAGAAGGACACGATCCTAGGACCTCCTTTCCTAGACGTAGCTATAAATAGTGAGCTCTGTTATCATTGAAAGGACACGAATTTTCTGGCTAACTAATACTACAATCTACTCAAAGCTCTAATCAATTTTATCTTCTTATTTTTTGTTCTTATTTTTTTTATTGTTGCGCCTGGAGGCTTCACTACCAGAGTCTTTATTTCTATCATTTCGTCTTTCTATCAAGGCTAAGTGTTACATATTTCTTCAATTATCTTGTTATTTCAGGATTGAATTAATTCACTTATCTAGAAATCATGTATAAATTCAACTGTACCGTTTTATGGGTAAACAGTTACCAAAAACATGACAGACGAGATATCATTAGTAACTTTCATGAAGAGGTGGGTACTACCATAGAGTGCTTATATGGAACTTACAAGCTCACACGCAATAATAATGATATTTGGCATCAGGGATGTTAAAGGTATAATTTGTTAGTCAAAATTTAATGAACAACTTGAATATGTAACCCTACGACTTGCGGACATATGTGACTTGAATTGAATTTAAGCTTTGGCGGGAAACAAGGAGGTACTTTCCGAATGCGCCAAATTAAGACGTTTACCCTAAGATTTACAAAAGACAAGCATAGAGCTATCATGTGTACGCACTCAACACGGGAAAAAAAGGAAGAATTATATACATTACGCTTTCCTAGATGAGAAGTGACTCATACGAACTAGAGGAAAGTGCCCATAAAAAGCACGAGGTTAGGAGAAATTTTTTTATTATGTAAAAACGTGAGTACCATCGGGATCGCATTTACAGACCATGAGAAGTAGTATAGTCCCAAAGTTCTTGCATAGATGTACCACGAAAAAACTTGATAGTATCAAAGAGTTGGTTATAAAGAAAGAAAAAGGAAATACAGACACGGGCATCCGAAAGTAGGTGGAAAACTTACACCATGAAATGACAGGAAATGGGATGAACATTTTCCACATAGTAAACTAGTTAGCAATGTTAGCTTTCAGAAGGAAGGGAAGTTATGAAGATTTTGACATCTTAAGGACATCGAGGGTCCTACGTGGAAAAAAAGGTATGCATGAAAATTGTATACGGTTGAAACCTATTAAGTCAGTCGTACGGACTGGTCTAGGTAACAATACTTCGATCGAAAAGTATCTACGTAAGGTCAGGTCAAGGTCCGAAGAAAGGGCTTCAGGATTCGATCTCCAAGTCCGATCAAGGATCAGTTCGGTATCATTATCGGGCTCATGAATAAATCGAACCACGAGGTAAAAGGTAGTCGGAGATGCACAGACCGACCAATACCCACCCCGAATATCAAGACTCCGAGTCAAGATCGAGCTCGAGTCAAGGTCGATGGCTTGACCCGATATCGAGTTCGAGTCAATATCTTAGATTTCGGATTAACAACGACTAACTACCAATCAAATGGCTTCACCAATCGACAATGAAGCCGGTCTTCAAGATGATAACAATAACTTGACACCCAGTACCGAAAGACTACTTGTAAACGCCGTTGGAGCTCGAATCGGAGCGCCGATAGATATCAATTCACATGTAGCTATTTAGTCGAACCTACATGCTGAACCCGAAAATAGCATTCATGGTGGCACTTGGTCTACAGCTCGAGATATCCATAACGTCGAGGAAAATGGCATTAGCTTGCGCATGATTTTCAAAATGTTACAAGCCTAGCAAATAGCGATAGCTCAGTTGCAGAGCCAAACCCAGGTACAAAGCAGGCCGGAGCCCAATCCGCTTCGAGAAATCACCCGCAGAACGGAGCCAGCCATAGTGAAGTCAAACGAGCAAAAATCAGAGACTACTCCCGAAAATACTAAATTGCTTGAGGAACTCACAAAACGAGTCGAAGCCAACGATAAAAAAGTAGAAACATATAATTCCAGGGTCGATCAGATCCTGGGAGCTCCACCAATGATAAAAGGGCTGGATTCGAAAAAATTCGTACAAAAGCCTTTTTCCTCGAGTGCAGCCCCAAAACCAATCCCCAAAAAATTCCTTATGCCGAAAATTCCCAAATATAATGGCACGACCGATCGCAACAAACACGTTACCACTTACACGTGTGCCATCAAGGGTAACAATTTGGAAGACGATGAGATCGAATCCGTATTATTGAAAAAATTCGGAGAGACCCTCTCAAAGGGAGCGATAATTTGGTATCATAATCTGCCACCAAATTCCATTGATTCTTTTGCCATGTTAGCGGATTCGTTTGTAAAGGCACATGCCGGTGCCATAAAGGTCGCAACAAGGAAATTGGACCTTTTTAAAGTAAAACAAAGGGATAGTGAAATGCTGAGGGAGTTCGTGTGTCGATTTCAAAAAAAACGCATGGAATTGCCACCGGTCACAGATGACTGGGCTGTCCAAGCTTTCACCCATGGGTTGAATGAGTAAAGTTCAATAGCATCATGTCGGCTGAAACAAAATTTGATCGAGTATCCAGCAATAACTTGGGTGGATGTACACAACCGATATCAGTCAAAAATTAGGGTCGAAGACGACCAGTTGGGAGCTCCTTCCGGATCCATGCATCAGAATAAGACAGCTATTAAAAATTAGAGGGACATCGACAGAGAGCAAAGGTCGAACAGAGACCGATATCAACCGTACCTCGCAGATTGAATGAACAACGGGTCAGCGTGCAATGCCGCTCGGAACAATCGAAGGAGTGATCGAGGACAAAATTCTCAGGGGCTTATGACAAGAGTGGGTTTGATAAATATGCCGATCCTATAGAGGCACCTCGGCTATCGGAGTACAATTTCAGCATCGATGCATCGGGCATTGTATCGGCGATCGGAAGAATCAAAGATACTAGGTGGCCCAGACCCATGCAAACTGACCCTTCTTAAAGGAACCCGAATTCGATGTGCAAGTATCATGGTACGCATGGCCATAGGACCGAGGATTGCAGAAAATTAAGAGAAGAGGTAGCCCGCCTATTCGATGAGGGCCACTTTCGAGAGTTCCTCAATGATCGAGCCAAGACTCACTTCAGAGAAAGGGACGCCAGCATAAAAGATAAATAAGAGGAACCTTTGCATATCATTCATATGATCATTGGTGGGGTCGATACTCCACAGGGACCCGTGCTCAAATACGGTAAGATACCGGCCACAGTGGAAAAACGAACTCGATATTATGTACTCGAGGCCACTTTATCATTCGGAATTGAAGAAGCCGAGGGCATCTCTCAACCTCACACTGACGCTCTGGTAATTTCTATCCTATCAAATAAAGCTCAAGTTAAGCGTGTTTTAGTGGATCCAGGTAGCTCTGCGAATATCATCCGATCTTGGGTAGTAGATCAGCTCGGTTTGCAGAATCAAGTTGTGCCCGAAGCTCGGGTCTTGAACAGCTTCAATATGGCCAGTGAAACAACTAAAAGGGAGATTACTCTACCAGTGAATGTAGCTGGAACCATCCAAAATACCAAATTCCATGTAATCGAAGGAGATATGAGGTACAATGCCCTACTCGAAAGGCTTTGGATCCACAATATGAGGGCAGTGCCTTCGACCCTCCACCAAGTAATGAAATTCCCTACGTCGGACGGCGTGAAAACGGTATACGGGGAGCAATATGCTGCGAAGTAAATGTTTGCTGTCGATGAGGTAACACCGATACCAACACTATTAGCCTCAGAAAGATCGAGCACTAGAGATAGACGAGAAACTAAATAGTAATCACATCCACCAGTCTCGACCGAACCGGTGGAACAGGAAATAGAGGATGACGAGGAAGAGTTTCTGACACCTCGAGCTTTCATCGTCCCCGACGACTCCGACGCCACCAAATCTACGATCAAAGAACTGGAGCAGGTTATATTAATTGAATATCTGCCCGAGAGAAAGGTATACCTGGGAACGGGATTGACCCTCGAACTCAGGGAAAATATTATTCAATTTCTTATCGATAACATAAATTATTTTGCTTGGTCCCATTTAGACATGGCAGGGATCCCACCGTCGATAGCAACGCACCAGCTGAGCTTGGACCCTAGGTTCAAACTAGTGAAGCAAAGAAGAAGACCTCAATCCGAGGTAAAACACGCATTTATAAAGGATGAGGTAACTAAACTTCTCAAAATAGGGTCAATTCGGGAAGTAAAATATCCCGAGTGGTTAGCCAATGTAGTTATAGTCCCTAAAAAGGGGGAACAAACTTAGAATGTGCGTAGATTATAAAGATCTAAACAAAGCATGCCCCAAAGATTCTTTTCCACTGCCTAGGATCGATCGCATGATCGATGCCACAACCGGCCACGAGATCCTTACTTTTCTCGACGCCTACTCCGGGTACAATCAAATTCGAATGAACTCGGAGGACCAGGAAAAGACTTCATTTATCACCAAGTACGGAACCTATTGCTATAATGTAATGACATTCGGGCTAAAAAATACAGGAGCTACTTACCAACGCCTAGTGAATAAAATATTCGAAGAACAAATAGGTAAGTAGATGGAAGTTTATATTGATGACATGCTAGTTAAGTCCCTACGCGCAGAGGACCATTTGACTCATTTATAGGTAACGTTCAATATCTTAAGAAAATACAACATGAAGCTCAACCCCGAGAAATGTGCTTTAGGGGTTGGATCGGGCAAGTTCCTTGATTTCATGGTATCGAATCGGGGAATCGAGATCAACCCCGACAAAATTAAGGCCATTGAAGACATCACCGTCGTGGATAGTATGAAAGCAGTGCAAAGGCTAACCAGACGGATAGCTGCCTTAGGCCGATTCATTTCGAGGTCATCAGATCGAAGCCACAAATTCTTCACTCTACTCAAAAGAAAGAACGATTTTGCCTGGACCCCGGAAGGCCAACAGGCACTAGAATAATTGAAGCGGTACCTATCAAGCCCACCACTACTTCACACTCCGAGGACAGATGAGAAGCTTTACTTATACTTGGGCAGTATCGAAAATCGTGCTAAGTGGCGTCCTAATTCGAGAAGAAAAAGGTACACAATTTCCTATTTATTATGTAAGTCGGACCTTAGGAGAAGCAGAGACTAGATACCTCTAGAAAGTTAAGACCTCTAGAGGAATTAGCACTTGCACTGATAAGTGCCTCTAGAAGTTAAGACCATACTTTCAATGTCACTTAGAGAAATTAGCACTTGCACTGATAAGAGCTAAGTTGTCCATAGTTGCCTTCCATCGATCACACTCGGCCTTGATCTGATCGACTTCTCCCCTAAGCAACCCGATCTTCTCAACCTTTTGTTGCAGCTGAGATAACGAAGGGTTAGCTTCCACAGTTGGGTCGAGTCCATCCTGTAAAACAACGATGCTCACCTGTTTATCCAGTTCGGCCTCTTCTTCACGAGCCTCGGCCAAATCTACTTGAAGGTCCTTTATAACCTCTTCCTTTTGGCCACAAAGAAGCTTCAGAGCGTCTCTCTCCCCCGAGACCTTTTGAAGCTCGGCCTCACGCTGGCTGAGATCGGCTCGAAACTTGCTAAGGGCCTACACAAAAGGGAGAAAATGCAAGTCAGGTTTAGAAAAAAATGAAGAAACCAAGCGCAGTAAAATCATTACCCGAGAAATAAAACGTTGGGTCTCTTCTAGGAGAATAGAAACATCATTAATATCGGAGGCATCATCGACTCCAGCAAAGCAATCCCGAAAGGGGTCCCCTGCACTAGAGCCTCCACCTATATCGGGGGTCTTCAATTCTCGAGCTTTCCTTAACGCCTCCTCAGAAAAGGTCGGAAGAGAAGGCAAGTGACCCACTGTCATGGTCCCGAGCAAATCCCTCGGGACGCGCTGATCGACCCTCGGGCTATCAGAATCGGCCCCGTCCGGTGTAGCTGTCATCGGCTCGGAAGGTCTGATGACATCGAGTGCCAAAGCTTCTTCCTCTTTTTCTTCTTCTTCATCATCTCTAAGTCGTTGGACAAAGTCCATCGTAAGAGCGATTACCTTTTTCTTCACCCTCCGAGTTTTGGGTTTATGGTCCTCGGACTGAGAGGCAATTTTCCATTTTCTATCTTTCCTCGGTTTTGGAACCAGGGACTTCGTTCCTTCCTCACCACTCGAAGGCCTCAAAACGGCATCCTTGGTTACGCCTACACGAAAGGAAGTCAGTAACGAATTGAGCATAAAAAATGTTTCGAAAAACATGAGAAGTTACCCTTACTGTGATTCTTGGCCTTCCATCTACCTTTCGCCAAATCACGCCAAGCGCGTTCAACATAAGAGGAAGTCGAGGCTAACTTCCGAACCCAATCCTCGAGGTTGGGTACCGCTTGTGGCATCCAAGGGGCAGCTGTATATCGGAGGGAGATATCAGATAGAGTTATAGAAAGATCCGAAAAGCAACGCCTTATGAAAATCACTTACGGTCAAAATTCCATTCCTCCGGGAACGACATCTTCTCTTCCGGGATAAGGTCACGGGTCCTCACCCGAATATAACGGCCCATCCAACCCCGATCCTTGTCTTCGTCGATGCTCGACATTAAAGCTTTCGATGCCCGACGATGTGGCCTGATTAGTCCTCGAAAGATTTGAGGCCGATACAATCGTATGAGGTGATTTAGGGTAAAGTCCAGTTCCCCGGCCTTATTGGAGAAGAAACGAAGTAAGATTACTATGCGCCATAGAGAAGGATGAATTTGACCGAGGGTGACCTGATATCTTCTGCAAAAATTGATGATCACAGGATCGACGGGACCCAACGTGAAGGGGTAAGTGTAAACACTTAAAAACCCCTCCATGTGAGTGATGATGCTCTCTTCGGGAGAAGAGATTTGCAGCATGACCTCGGGACCCCAGTTGCAGTCCTTCCTCACAGCCTCGAGATGGCCCTCTGTTATCGAACACATATACATCGACATATGCTCACATCGGCCCGGAACCGACGAGCGACTCTCAACCTTAAAATCGGCCTTTAGACTACACGGGCCAGGAACATACTCGTGGGGAAGCGGTTCCGCTGGCGCCTTATCGCCGAACAGCCGGGAAGAGGAAGCTTTCTCCTTCTGCGGCATGGTTTTTGAAGTTTTTGGCATAAGGTATAAGTAAAAAAAAAGCAAAGGAAGATAAAAGGATTATGGTGTCAAATGCTGGTGGAGGTGGATCTACCAATGGCGAAATGGAGGCGGAAAGAGTAAGAAAATTTGGGGGTTTTTTGATTAGGGTAACAGATTAAGTTTGATTTAGGACATGCTATTTATAGGCTAAACAGAGGCGGTTCATTCTCACATAATGGCTGACACCGACTGACACGCATTAAATGCCTCGGTAAGCTGAACCGACGGGACAGCTACCTCGTACGTCATGGTCAGACTCAATACTGATGTCAATATATGTCTAATCATACCATGGGAAATCATGTCGTTTCTTGTCACATCCTCTCCGAGAAACGAGGGGACTATCTGTATATGGTCAAAACCTATTAAGTCAGTCGTATGAACTGGTCGAGGTAACAATACTTCGATAGAAAGGTATCTACGTAAGGTCAGGTCGAGGTCCGAAGAAAGAGCTTCAGGATTCGAGCTCCAAGTCCGATCAAGGATCAGTTCGGTATCATTATCGGGCTCATGACCAAATCGAACCACGAGGCAAAAGGTAGTCGGAGATGCACAGACCGACCAACACCCACCCCGAGTATCAAGATTCCGAGTCAAGATCGAGCTCGAGTCAAGGCTGATGGCTCGACCCGATATCGAGTTCGAGTCAGTATCGAAGCTCACAGACAAGGCCGTTACAGCCGCACTAAGGAAGAGAATCCTTGTGGGAATTAGGGAAAAGGCTTTACATCATGGGCTCTCCACTACATATTTTTTATTGTATATAAAGTAGGATCCCTCTACTATAAAGAGGGCATGGATTAAAAGCAGAGGGAGATTGTAACAAAACATTTCTTCTCATATTGAAAGATATCCCCCTGTGTTTATTTCCCTTTATCTTATTCGTTCTTCTTCTCACTATTCTCATCCTCATAGTCAAGAATACACGTATTTCTATTTCTCTATATGATTTGTATTAAATTATATCACATATCCTTAGAACCATACACAAATTTAATTCTATCCAATTTTTCGAGTAAACAGAAATAATATTCATGAAAGGCAATAACGTAGTTCGAGAGTATTAATTTTGGGAATGCTACTAAACTACGAGCCAAAAATAGACAAGTTCAGTAGTACGAACTAATGTGATAATTTTTGTATTAAGTGGCATAATAGGAGCCATAGCTCCAGAAAAAGGTAAGAAACAAGCGAACCAATCATTCTTTATTATTTCATAAATGAAATTATGAAAGTCCCAAGTATTGAGAGATTTCAATTTATCCGAAAATACCTTTTCAGGTCTATACGACTTGAGATATACGTGACAAGAAGAGATTATGTGTGTGTACAATAGTGATGTGGGGCTATGTCGAGTAGTTATCGTTGAAATTGAGCAGTATGCAATTATGTTACTAATTAAAGTTTCAAAAGTTTATATTTGATGCACTTGTAGTATATGCACGGTCGTGTGGGACCTAAATGATACTTTTTTTTGTAGATGATTGGTTGTTGAGGTATATCGTTATTGGTGTCCGTATAGGGGCTTATTTTGGACAAGTTGAAACTATTGGATAGTCTCAATTACAAGAAAGACTCTGCCGAAATTTTTAAGAAATTAGAAAGTTAGCCAGATTTTGAAGTCATAAGGAAGAAGATACATATGAAGCTATGAATAGTTAAGGATGATTGTTTAAGCAAAGGGAGGATACCTCCATGCCTAAGAATAACTTAAAAATATTCGAGGACAATTATTCTAAAGTGAGGTAGAATATTGTCCCGAAATGTTTTAAAATATTTAAGGTCATTAAAAAGTTTGACATATGATAACTACATTAACTTGTGTGCAAACTAGGTTAATAATATGAAGAATATCTCCTTACTATGATAGTAAGTACGAGGTATATTAGAAGTGATATAAGGTCCAAGGAGAACTCTCAGGTCAAGCTAAGTTGAAAACTATATGACAGACTAAAATTTCAAATGAATATGTAGGCATATAAATTTTATTTAAATTAAATTCAAAAATAATTTGGACTATATTTTAAATTCAAGATATATTGGTCCAAATAAATATTATGGGCTAATATAATTGAATTAATTCTATAAGTCCAATATATATGGATTAAATAAATAAGTCTTAATTCATTGGACTAGCCCATTTAATTGGGCTAAAGTGATGAGCCCACTTCATTAAGCCCAAGATATCATCTTCCTAGAGGCCCAGTACCACGTGTCAAATGAGGTGGCACACCAAGTCAAATGGAAGAGCCAATAGGATCATGCCACGTGTCAAAATGACAAGGCATGCCAAGTCACGTTAAAAGGCTAATGAAATCGCGCCACTTGTGCAAGTGACATGTTCTGGCCAATCAAATACGGCCATGTCACACTTCAATTTGATTGGTCGGAAAAAATTTATTCTTATCACAACTCTTCCCTTTCACAACTATAAATAGGAGTCTTCATAACCCAAAAACGATACCAGAAGTTATAACAAGTAGCAAGAAAGAGCTCGTGGATCAAACACTGCAAATTCCTCCACAAGTTTCAAGTTCAAGCAATCAAGTTCAAGTTCAAGCTCAAGAACGAAGAACAAATCAAGTTCAAGCTCAAGAACGAAGAACAAATCAAGTTCAAGTTCAATCAATCAAGCTCAAGCTCAAGAATAAGATCATTGTTCATGACAACAAATATAGGTTCAACATCAAGCTCAAAGGCCCTTGAAATTATTTACTATTGAAAAGAAGAATCAGAGGATTCATAGAGATTGTACACTCAAATATTTGAAATCAAATACTACGATTGTTGCGATATTTTTCGGTCTTGAATTTATTTTCTCGACGCAAATTTATTATCTACAAATTCTGGCACGCCTAGTGGGACAATCTTTACCTCTCATCTCAACTTTTCAATCATCAAAGTTTAAGAACATCAAAATGGTTTCAAAGAAAATTAACCCCGGATCAACTCCCACCAAAGCTGCTAACTCCAGGTTTTATGCTAATGTGGAAAGTATCCTCGATGTTACCTTTGGAAGCTTCAGACCAGTTACGAGGAGCAAAGCAAGCTCTTTAGGACAACAAGTACCCCAAGTGCCATCTGCATCAACCCCTGTTTTCGGATTTTCATCCTCAAAAGGAGCAAGATCTTCCGCAAACGTACCCGAAGGAGGAAGTGATGTTGCTGAAAAGATCAAGAAAACTCTTACTCAGCTTGACCTCTCCGGATCCAAGCACTCTGCTGTGAAGGAAAGTGATGATGCTTCAAGTGATGGATCCTCCGCACTTACTCCACATAGAGTGAGCCAAACGAGGATCAATCTGTGTGACAATCCATGCTACTCTCCATTATCCATGACAATCATGAAAGCCATGGTGACAAACACTTCATATCTGGAGGAGCAGTTGGCAAACTTGACGGAAGCAATTGCTGGCTTGACCAAGTGCATGCAAAATCAAGATGCTAGAATCGACAAGCTAATAGATAGGGTGGGAATCTTGATGGAAGAAGGATCCACCCACGTACCTGGGAAGCTCCCAGAAGTCCCAGAGATTGATTCACCCCAAGACAAGTAGCATCCGCTAAGGCTATCCCTGTCTCATCTGAAGGGATGATTCCAATAGATCAACTAAAAGAGTTTATTGAAGGAACCATTAAGAACAAGTATGAAGTTGCTGCCAAGTCCTCCCTTACATATGCAAAGCCATATACTGCAAGGGTCGAAATGTTGAAGATGCCTGCTGGCTATCACCCTCCAAAGTTTCAATAGTTTGATGGTAAAGGTAATCCAAAGCAACATATGGCGCACTTCGTTGAGACGTGCAACAATGCTGGAACTTATGGAGATTACCTCGTCAAGAAGTTTGTCCGCTCGCTAAAAGGAAATGCTTTTGACTGGTACATAGACCTCGAGGCTGTATCTATTGATAGCTAGGATCAACTAGAGCAAGAGTTCCTCAATCGCTTTTATAGCACGAGACTTACTGTGAGTATGATAGAACTTACAAATACTCGTCAACGAAAGAGTGAACCAGTTATCGACTTTATCAATCGTTGGAGGAATGCAAGCCTCAACTGCAAAGAGAGGCTTAGTGAAGCTTCTGGCATAGAGATGTGCATCCAAGGCATGCATTGGTGACTCCGCTACATCTTGCAAGGTATCAAGCCTAACACATTTGAATAACTCACGATTCGTGCCCACGACATAGAGTTAAGCATGGACTCCGATGGAAACGAAAGGCTGCCTATCTATGAGCCTCACAAAGGGAACGACAAGTAAGAAGTCAGGAAATGGAGCAAGTTTATACCCAGGTCTGAAAACAAAAAAGCTATGAATGTCAACACATCACCTATGAAGTTCACAACAAAGGTGAGCAAAAAGCAGAGTACGGAATCCACTTCTTTTCAAGATAAACCAAGTGGGAAGTTGACTCTAAAATAAATGCAAGATAAAAGTACCCATTTTTGGATTCTGATGTGCCAACAATTTTTGAAAAACTCCTCGAGTTAAATCTCATTGAGCTTCTGGAGATGAAGCGTCCAAATGAAGCTGGTAAAATGAATGACCCAAATTACTGCAAATACCATCGACTCGTGAGCCACCCTCCGGAGAAGTGCTTTGTCTTCAAGGATAAAGTTATGGACTTGGCCCGTGAAAAGAAGATCATGCTTGAAGATGAGAAAGCAAGTGCAAACGAAGTCTCTATCACCTTTGGCTCATTTAGTCCGGATGAATTATATGGTTTTAAAGAAAGTAAATATGGAGAATTACTGGAGAACAATAAAGTTGAAGTCAATCAACCTGATGACGATGAAGGTTGGACGTTGGTGACTCGTCGTAGGCGCCACAAAAGGAGCCCACAAAAAGAATCAATAGAACAACCAACAAGAAAAATGATGGTAAAAAGACGAAGAAAACAGAATCCAGTTAGGCGTTTAGGGAAAACAAAAGTGGAGGCGTACCACCCTCAAAAGCCACGAGATCTAGTGATCTTGGAGGATTATTTGCCATGTTAGTTTCGCATGAAGATTTCCCGTGATAATATTGAGGCCTCTTGTTGCAATGCTGATAAAGGGGAAGAAAAGAGTGATGACCTACCGTTGGCACCATCTCCAGAAAAGCTCATCGAGTCTATTCATCAAGAAGTTAACACGTGCGAGGAAACGGTTACATTCACAAATGACGACCTTCTACTAGGTGACACTCTTCATAACCTTCCATTGTACCCGGTTGGCTATATGCGTGATGAAAGGGTAAATCGAATTTTGGTTGATGGAGGATCCTCAGTGAACATTTTGCCAATTCGCACTGTGAAAGAATTTGGTATTCCCATGAACGAACTCTCAGAAAGTCGTGNACAACCAACAAGAAAAATGATGGTAAAAAGACGAAGAAAACAGAATCCAGTTAGGCGTTTAGGGAAA
>AWOL01S0064874.1:20864-39874 GCA_000715115.1 Nicotiana otophora
AAGGTTGGACGTTGGTGACTCGTCGTAGGCGCCACAAAAGGAGCCCACAAAAAGAATCAATAGAACAACCAACAAGAAAAATGATGGTAAAAAGACGAAGAAAACAGAATCCAGTTAGGCGTTTAGGGAAAACAAAAGTGGAGGCGTACCACCCTCAAAAGCCACGAGATCTAGTGATCTTGGAGGATTATTTGCCATGTTAGTTTCGCATGAAGATTTCCCGTGATAATATTGAGGCCTCTTGTTGCAATGCTGATAAAGGGGAAGAAAAGAGTGATGACCTACCGTTGGCACCATCTCCAGAAAAGCTCATCGAGTCTATTCATCAAGAAGTTAACACGTGCGAGGAAACGGTTACATTCACAAATGACGACCTTCTACTAGGTGACACTCTTCATAACCTTCCATTGTACCCGGTTGGCTATATGCGTGATGAAAGGGTAAATCGAATTTTGGTTGATGGAGGATCCTCAGTGAACATTTTGCCAATTCGCACTGTGAAAGAATTTGGTATTCCCATGAACGAACTCTCAGAAAGTCGTGTGATGATCCAAGGATTCAACAAAGGGGGGCAAAGAGCCATAGGCGCAATCAGGCTGGAAATCATCATTGAAGATATGCAATCAAGTGCATGGCTGCATGTGATCGATCCAAAGATTTCATACAACGTCTTGCTCGGAAGGCCTTGGATACATGAGAATAAAGTGGTTCCATCTATCTACCATCAGTGTTTGAAGTACTACGAGGGTGAAGTCGAGAAAAAGATAATTGCCGATGATGAGCCATTCACCGAGGCTGAGCCACAGTTCGCCGATGCAAAGTTCTACTTGAAGAACCGCATTGTGAAGGAGCTAAAAACTGATGATGTCATGAATGACAAGGATGCTGAGTCCATGTCTAAGAGAGCGGAGGTGATTGCTGACAAAACCAAAGTTGTTGCTGAAAAGGTACACTCCAACCCAAATAAGTCTCATAAAGGGAACATTGTGTCTCACGGCAAGAAAGTAACTCTTCCGCTTCAATACGTCCCTAAAAAGAAGAAAGGTGAAGGTGAATCATCTAATCTCCAAACTAACATGCTAAAGGGGTTAACTCTTCCGGTCAAACGAATTGAGGCGGTAAAGTCGTCCTTAATGCTGCTTGTAAGGTTTGTGGCTCAAAATCGTTTGCAGAATGTGGCACTCCCTACAAAGCGAACAAATGAAGGTTTTGATCCTAACGCTTACAAGCTATTTGCAAAAGCTGGATACAATCCTAATGAGCCTTCAAATTTAGGGAAGCTAACATCAGAAGCTGCGACGAGACAACTATGTGAAGGTTTGGGATACAAGCAACCATCACCAATGCGAATCTCCATAAGAAGGGCAAGCAACAATTATATCACTGTAGAAGATGAATCTACCACTTCTAACAAGCCTTCTGTCTTTGATCGACTTGGAAAATCAACTGTGAGGACTTCCGTGTTTGAGAGATTGGGTCCATTAAAGAAGGGGAACATGTTCTAGAGAAATATTCAAAGCATAAGAACACCCGCTTCACCCAAAATCCAGAAGATCTCTAAGGATTTTCAAAGTTTGGTTCCTTCTAGAATGAGGCGACAAATAAAACTTGTGGTTTCATGTAAAGAAGTACTGAAGGTAAAGCCATATACTATCATCTACACTAAGGAACGTGACAAAGATGAAGAAAGTGTGGGTTCTTCATATCATATTACTGTACAAGGCGAGAATGGTGTTTCATCTTCAATGGAGGATAATGCAGAATTGGAGGATGTTTCACCATGTTATCACATATCCTTCAACGATGGGGATCCTCAAAAAGATGAAGATGAAAAAGATGCTCTGCCAGAACTTGAATAAGGGGTGAAGGCAACGATTGATGCCTTAAAAGAAGTTAACCTTGGCACTGATGAAGAACCAAGACCTTCCTACTTAAGTGCTTTACTATAAGTTGATGAAGAAAGCACTTATATTGAGTTACTCAAGGAGTTTAGGGATGTCTTTGCTTGGATTTACAAAGAAATGCCTGGCTTGGACCCGAAAGTAGCAGTCCATCACCTTGCAGTCAAGAATGGCACTCGTCCTATTAAGCAAGCTCAAAGGCGCTTTAGGCCGGACTTGGTTCCCCTGATCGAAACCGAAGTTAACAAACTCATTGAAGCTAGATTTATTCAGGAAGTTAAATACCCAACATGGGTTTCAAGTACTATCCCTGTAAGGAAGAAGAATGGCCAGATTCGAGTATGCGTTGACTTCAGGGATCTCAACAATGCGTGTCCCAAAAATGAATTCCCGCTCCCTATTCCAGAGCTGATGATCGATGCTACTACTGGTTACGAGGCAATGTCTTTCATGGATGGTTCGTCGGGCTATAACCAAATTCGCATGGCACCAAAAGATGAAGAGCTTACTGCATTCCGCACCCCAAGGGTATTTATTGCTACAAGGTAATGGCTTTTGGCTTGAAGAACACTGGTGCTACTTACCAAAGGGTTATGCAGAATATTTTTGACGATCTTCTCCACAAGAATGTCTAATTCTATATTGACGACTTGGTGGTAAAATCAAGAGAGAAGGACGACCACTTAAAAGACTTAAGAATGGTATTTGAGTTGCTCTGGAGGTACCAACTTAGGATGAATCCACTGAAATACGCCTTTGGAGTTACTTCCGGAAAGTTCCTTGGTTTAATTGTCCGACATCGAGGGATTAAAATTGATCAAGCCAAAGTAGATGCAATCTTGAAAATGCCTGAGCTTTGGGATATTCATGAATTGAAAAGTCTGCAAGGAAAGTTAGCATACCTTAGGAGATACATCTCAAACCTAGCTGGGAGGTGCCAACCATTTAGTCACTTTATGAAGAAAGGTGTCCCTTTCAAATGGGACCAAGCGTGTAGCAATGCCTTTGAGAGCATTAAATCCTACTTGATGAAGCCTCCTATTTTATCAGCCCCTATACTTGAAAAGTCGTTGATACTATATATTTCAGCACAAGAAAGGTCTGTTGGAGCGCCGTTGGCCCAAGAAAATAGTGAGGGGAATGAAAACTCTCTTTACTACTTGAGCAGGATGATGACGCCAAACGAGCTAAATTATTCGCCAATTGAAAAGTTGTGTTTGGCGCTAGTCTTATCAATTCTAAAGTTGAAGCACTACTTTCAAGCTCATGTTGTGCATCTTGTTTTTAAAGCAAATCCCATAAAGTTCGTGATGTCAAAATTTGTTCTTAGTGATCGACTAGCGAGATGGTATCTCCAATTTCAACAATTCGAGATTTTGTACATCTCTCAAAAGGCTGTAAAAGGACAAGCATTGGCAGACTTCTTGGCAAATCACCCTATACCTGATGATTGGGGGCTAACTGATGAATTGCCTGATGAGGACGCAATGATCATTGAAGTTCAACCTCCCTGGAAGATGTACTTTGATGGTGTTGCACATCGTGGAGGAGCTGGTACTGGTGTAGTATTTGTCACTTCTCAAGGTGAAGTTCTGCCCTACTCTTTTACGTTGACGCAACTCTGCTCTAACAACGTTGCTGAGTATCAAGCACTAATACTTGGGCTTAAAATGGCTGTCAAAATGAAGCGGTTACAATTGCAAGTCTTTGGTGATTCTCAGTTGGTGATCAACCAGCTTTTAGGTAGTTACAAGGTCAAGAAACCTGAACTACGCCCATATCATGATTATGCTAAAAAGTTAATGGAATGGGTTGGTGACGTGACTATTCAACATGTGCCAAGGAAAGAAAACAAGAAGGCTGATGCTTTAGCTGCCATAGCTTCATCGTTAACCCTACCTGATCAAGCGCAAGTTACTGTCTGCCAAAAATAGGTAGTACCGCCGCCAAATGAGGTTGAAGGTGAAGGATATGAATTCAAGCATCTCGTCGTTGTTTCTAAAGCTAAGAAAGAGGAATGGCGACAACCCATTATCGAGTACTTAAGCTATGGGATACTTCCAGAAAATTTGAAGAGAAGGACTGAAATTTGTCGTTGTGCACCTCGGTTCCTTTACTACAAAGATACTATATACAGAAGGTCATTCGAGGGAGTACTCTTGCGATTCTTAGGGGAAGAAGAAGCACTTCAAGCTTTGCAAGAGGCGCATTCTGGGGTATGTGGGTCACATCAATCTGGACCGAAGATCCACTTCCATATAAAAAGGATGGGATATTATTGGCCAACGATGGTAAAAGATTGCTTGGACTACGCTCGAAGATGTAAGGCTTGTCAATTCCATGCAAATTTTATTCATCAACCTCCTGAAGTGTTGCACCCGACTGTGGCATCCTGGCCGTTTGATGCTTGGGGATTGGATGTTGT
Source organism: Nicotiana otophora (assembly GCA_000715115.1). NCBI lineage: Eukaryota > Viridiplantae > Streptophyta > Magnoliopsida > Solanales > Solanaceae > Nicotiana > Nicotiana otophora. The sequence continues at coordinate 25,191 of AWOL01S0064874.1, forward strand.
TAGACCACTGCCAAAGTCCTCTGGTGGGCACCTATACATCTTGGCTGCAATTGACTACTTCTCAAAATGGGCTGAAGCTGTTGCTCTTAAGGAGGTAAAGAAGGAAAATGTTGCAAGTTTCATCCGAGTAAACATAATCTATCGCTTTGGCATTCCTCGTTACTTAATAACGGATAATGGAAAGCCATTCGATAATAGGTTGATGAACAAGATTTGTGATCTCTTAGGCTTCAAGCAATGCAACTCTTCGATGTACAATGCTGCCGCCAATGGTCTAGCTGAGGCATTCAACAAAACTCTATGCAACTTGTTAAAGAAAGTCGTCTCCCAATCCAAACAATATTGGAATGACCGTATGGAAGAAGCTCTATGGGCATATAGGATGACTCATCGCACGCCAACACAAGCGACTCCTTATTCACTTGTTTATGGAGTCGAAGCTATCTTGCCACTCGAGCGTCAAATACCTTCATTACAACTGGCTATTCAAGAAATGATCACTGATGAAGAAAATGCTCGACTTTGATTGGCGGAGTTTGAGGCTCTTGATGAGAAGAGTTTGGAAGCTCAACAGAGTCTTGAATGTTATCAAGCTCGATTGTCTCGTGCCTTCAATAAAAGAGTTCGCCCAAGATCCTTTCAAGTAGGAGATCAAGTCCTTGCCATAAGTAGACCCATTATTACTTACCATAAACCTGTAGGGAATTTCACTTCAAAATGGGATAGGCCATATGTCGTGCAAGAAGCTTATTCAAGTGGGGCTTACAAGCTGGTTGATGCAGATGGCATGAGAATTGGCCCTATCAATGGCAAGTTTTTGAAGAAGTATTATCCTTGAAATTGCAACGCTCCTTGACGCATGAGCCTAAACTGCATGTTCCTACACTCCTGGCCCGCATGAGTCTAAACTGTGTACGGCCCACCACCATTAAAAAAACAAAGATCCGCCAGGTTGAAAACCTCGAAAGAGGCGGCCTAGGCAAAAGTTAGGACATAAAAAAAATATTACCCATTCTGAACTACAGTAAGACTTGATCCTCTTCACCGAGGTACGTAGGCAGCTTAGAGTTTCATTCTGAGTTCAGTCACATAAGTTCAAAAGATATAGAACCCCCCAATCGTTGTCCGAATGAAGTACGATGAAATGTAATTCATTCAATCAGCATTTGAAAATCGAACTGATATACCATTCTTCTATTAAACTTTGGATCCCATTTGATTTAAAGGGGGCAAGCCGCTATGGTAAATTGGTGTCTGCAATGAAATAATTAATATCTTCTAGGGGGCTGCCAAGCATTTGCATTAAAGTCCGGAAATTCGTTATGCCTTCATGTTATCCAAACCTTCAAGTTTTATTTTTGGCAAGCCTTCACGATGTTTCAAATTCAGTGAGACTTGAACCCAAGACATTTTGTGAGAATGAAGCTCTTGAATTTAAACTTCTGGCAATTAAAAAGGTCTTGCGATCTCCAGGCTTCCCACACCAAGATACAAATATTTGGTGAAGTCGCACTAATTTGGAACTGTCGGCATATTAGAAACCAAAGTCGACTTCGAAAAATCATCTGAAACTATACTTAAGGTATTAAATTTTATATTTTGGATATATTTTATATTTTGAAGATAGTTTCCAATAGATCAAACGGTACGTGATTTCAACATTCCTACATCAAGATACAAAAGTTTTGATGCAGTCGCACAAATCTGAAATCGTCGCCGTATCAGAATTTAGTATTGATTTCAAACTATCATCTGAAACTATTCTTAAGGTATTAAATTTTATGTTTTGGATATGTTTTAGATTTTTAAGTTTAGTTTCCAATAGATCAAACGGTTCGTAATTTCGACATTCTTACATCAAGATACAAAAGTTTTGGTGGTCACGCAAATCTGCAATTGTCGCCGTATCAGAATTTAGTATTGATTTCGAACTATTATATGAAAGTATACGTAAGGCATTAAGTTTTGAATTTTGGATATGTTATGTACCTGTAAGTTACATTTCCAAAAAATCAAACGGTTCGTGATTCTGACTTTCCTACCCTAAGATATGATTTTTTTGTAAGACTGCGCAAATCTAAAATTTTCTACATGGTGGAATCTAAAGTTGGTTTCAAAATATTATCTGAGTTGATTCTGAAGGTGTTTGATTCTAAGTTTTGGAAATGTTTTAGATATTGAAGTCTAATTTTCGAGAAATTAAACGGTTCGTTATTTTGACTCTCCCACGATAAGATATGAATCTTTCGTTACAAACGCGTAAAGCTGAAAATTATGCGACTAAGATAGATGTCGGGCAATGTAAAGGAAAAGAGAAGCAATCTTATTTAAGATGAAATAAATATACACTAGGTCAATCTAACATATAGATAAAAGGAGATATAATGCTAATAGCCTAATCTAAACAAAACTTGTAGTTTATCAATTCTTGACAGCTAGTCTCCAGGTTCTTCTTCTTCTCCTCCAAATTGGACGAATCTTCATCAGTCAGCAAATTTACGTTGTCATATGAAGAGACCTCAGTCTCGGCAGCTGAAACTTTTGCCTGAATCTCTTCAACCTCCTTTTGAGTCGCTTCTATAACACCTTCGAGGTTCTCCCTCTCTTGTTGTAATATCTGCAACTTCTTCACAACTCTCTTCAGTTTCTTTTCACTAGAGGAAACTTTCTTGACTTTCTCACTTACTTCAAGTTTGAACGATTCAAGATGCTCCTTAGCTTTGGAAATCAGCTCCAGCTTCTCATCTTGACTCGTCTTATCAGCCAAATTAGATCGCTCTTGGTCATATGAAGCAGCAAGCTCGAAAAGAGAATCCAGTAAACACTCTAATGGAGAAAGATCTAAAATATTCGCCTTTTTCATATCCTCAAAAATCTCAGTGACTTGCTCCCTATAAGATAAGAGCCGTTCTGCACGAGTTTTGGAGAGTCTGTTGCAAATATCCTCCCAAAGTCCCAAGATGAATTCCTTTTTACGATTAAAGATAATGCTTTTTCCTTCAAAAATAGATACTGTTGTATTTGTCATTGGTGGAATACGAGTTATCTCATTTAGAGTTTGTCTTTTTAGGGCTTCGTCATGAGGAAGAGATGATGCCTTTGAAGACAAATTCACTTTAGACGTAGGCCCTCCAATAGATTCATTGCTCACTTGCGGCTTATCATGTGGGGATACCACCGGATGCCCAATGGCATTTAACTGCATAAGGAAAAGGCAAAGAAAGTGAATAACTTTTTTAGTGAAGCTATTCGTTTGATTAAAAATAAAAAGAAAGGGTACGGTGATTGTATTTTACCTCCTTGTTACAAGCCGTATGCGTTCTTGAGGGATTATCGACACTTGGAACCTCTACGATCTCTACTGGGATAGGTCGTTTTCTTTTCCAATTTTGATCTTCATTGGTACTCTGGCTTGAATCTTGAGGAACTTGCTTGCTAAATGGAAGAACTGGAGGGTGTTTCTCTATATCTGTTGAAGTGTACACCACCTCTTTCAAAGCTGCCTTTGAGGATTTAAGCTTCCTTTTCTTATGTTGTGTAACTACTTTTGGGATCAGAGTAGGTGGTTCTTTGACTTTTGAGAGCATCTTTCCAACACTTTGATTTTCACCTCCTAAAGGAGTAGTATATTTTAGTGCAACAGTGTCTACCAAAGCTTGTAAATTATTCTCGAGAAACTTCCCATGCGCTTTCTCCCACCAAGACAAATAATTGGTGGAGAAAGGCTTCTCCACAGGATCTCTCATTGGGGGAAAAGTCTCACGTGACATAGACCAATAAAGTGTGCAAATCCTCCAAAATCTAAGTCCTTCATCTAGAGAGGCGCCACAGATATCATTTTCCAAAGAATCGGGGATGTTCTGGTAAAATCCAAATTGACGACCAAACTGATGGGGGCTATATGGCTCGATGATGAATGAGTTACCATACCTCAAAGGGAGGTAATTAAAACGTAAGCTCGTGAAGTAATTTGACTCCAACTCATGAGGGGCATCGTTATCCACATAATAATAAGGACGAGAATTGGTTAACATTGTTGGTGTCCAAACTATATCCTCCCCATTGTGGATGCATTTTCTTGCATCCTTCTCGTCAAAGTACCTCGCAACTCCCTCTCCTGATTATACCACCATCAAAGGGATGGACGGACCCTTAGCAAGTAGATAATGGGTTTTGAAGTAATGTGCAAGCCAGCCATAAACATAATGGATGGGAAAACAAACTTTGACCTGATCAAGTTGGGAAGAACACAAAATCTTATTCAAACCATGATAAATACTCGCCAAAACTGGGACCGCAAAGCTAATCTTTCGCCCGCTTGCCATCATGCTTGCCATCTTAAAAGTCTCAGGACGAATTAAGTTTTCTGCCTTGGGAAACACAAAGGCACATAGCCAAATCGATAAGAATGCTGCTATATATGTTTCATTTTTCTTGTCAGACCTCACCCTAAGCTTGGAGTATATAGCTTCTTGATCACTCGACCACATAGTTATCTCGGGGATAACTCCGTTAGGATTATGTGTCGACTTTGGGCGAGCAGACTTCTTTTCCTTTCGCAGTGGGGCAGGTTTATAAATTAAAGTTTTTTTATACCAAAAATTTGACCACTTTCTCAAGGAGACCTTTTGGTTAACACCCGTACCTTCCTTCAGGTGATGGATGGCATCAAATAAATACTCGTAAGATCGAGGAATAAATCTAATCTGTTTTTTGCCCAAACCGATGAGTTCTATTATCTCAGGTACCACTTCTTCGTACGGAGAACCCGCAATAGGCAGACCTCCAAGGATATATAAGTCCCAAAGAGAGATAGATAGTTCCCCGACTAATGTAAGAAGCGTGTTCGTCTTGGGGCACCAAGCCTCACAAAATGCTTGTAAAATGTTCAAGTTCCGATCCTAAGTGAAAAGTGAGGCATAAACAGTATCATAAATCATTGTTGTACTCAAGGTTTGTTGGCTTCCACCAAGTACATCTTCAGCCCATTCCCAATATCCTAGACTATGACGATACTCGCCCTCGATTGTTGTTGTGTTTCCCCAACGTACTTCGCCTTGAATTATGCGATGTCCTTAGTTTGGAAGGGTGCTAGCAATGTTTACATGGCGATAGATTGGCACTTGGAGAGACAACATCTTGGATAATGGATTAGAAGTTGATTTGTGCTCCAAGGTCTAGTTTTCTACATGAAGGGAGTTCCTCAAAGAAGGCCATGAGGCTGCATACCGGCCAGCTTGTGAGGTGTGAAACAAAAGCTTGGTTTGTTCTATGCCATCTTCAGCCTCGATTATGAGATATCTAAGTTTGGAGAAAGGTGAGGTATAGTCTCTGAAATTTTCCATCTCTTCGGGCTGCAAAAAGAAAAGAGAAAAAAAGGTCATCAAAATCCAAATCAAGAATATTAGAATGGGCACAAAGGTCTAAATGGATGAAATGGCCTCCGATAGTCGGGCCACATCGAGAGTAATATCTCCGATAGTCATGTCATTCTGAGAGTAATCTCTCCGCTAGTCGAGCCATATCGAGAGTAATCTCTCCGATAGTAGGGTCATTTTGAGAGTAATCTCTCCAGTAGTCGGGCCACACTGAGAGTAATCTCTCCAGTAGTCGGGCCACATTGAGAGTAATCTCTCCAGTAGTCGGGCCACATTGAGAGTAATCTCTCCAATAGTTGGTTATTTTGAGAGTAATCTCTCCGGTAGTCGAGCCACATTGAGAGTAATCTCTCCGATAGTCGGGTCATTTTGAGAGTAATCTCTCCGATAATCGGGCCACATTGGGAGTAATCTCTCCGGCAGTGGAGCCACATTGAGAGTAATCTCTCCGATAGTCGGGTCATTTTGAGAGTAATCTCTCCGATAATCGGGCCACATTGGGAGTAATCTCTCCGGCAGTGGAGCCACATTGAGAGTAATCACTCCGATAGTCGGGTCACCTTGAGAGTAATCTCTCCGATAATTGGGCCATGAGAGTAATCTCTCCGATATTTGGGCGAGGATGAGTACCCATCCCTTCACACCCTAAGATTATCTTCTTCATGCATGAATCATCTCGTTAAACAAGAACATATCCTTCTCCCTTGACCTATAAAAAAGACAGTGGAGTGAAGAAAGCACACACAAAAAAAAGTACCTTTGTGTCAATGCTCCCAATTCGTCAAAAAGTAGACTCAAGGTGGTTTGCAAACGCCAAAAATGATACTATTAGAATATAGTGTATACGGTATATATAGATTCCAAGAAGTCGTCTACATAGAACATATTTCAATGTGGGACATTGCTATAATTAGTTTTCAACAAGGTCTTGACTAGCAAAGGCGGCTATGATAATTATTACATATATGGACTCAAGTAGAATTCTTTAGAAAGGAATCATATCATCTCCTAAAAGAATTTGTCTTGGGATGACGTCAAGGGATAAGCGAATGCCAAGTTTAATTCTTGCCAAAAAAGGATTTAAAAGCCAACAAAGAAACGTTGGTAGTATGCCACGTTAAAGATCCATGCAAATTTATTACGTGAATTTCTTTGAGTCAAACATGTTTGGTTACTGTGGCTTTATAAAATTAAAGCTACAAACATGTCAGCATGCTCAAAGTCATAACGAGGAAGAAAATATTAATTTTTTTATAAATAAAAAAGGGAGGGTGATTATTTTACAGTTACTTCAAGTCTAATCTTTTGAGGTTTGATAAGTCTATACCCCGATAAGTCTTGAAGTAGGGGGCATTTGTAGGCATATAAATTTTATTTAAATTAAATCCAAAAAATTATTTGGACTATATTTTAAATTCAAGATATATTGGTCCAAATAAATATTATGGCTAATATAATTGAATTAATTCTATAAGTCCAATATATATGGATTAAATAAATAAGTCTTAATTCGTTGGGCTAGCCCATTTAATTGGGCTAAAGTGATGAGCCCACTTCATTAAGCCCAAGATATCATCTTCCTAGAGGGCCAGTGCCACGTGTCAAATGACGTGGCATGCCAAGTCAAATGGAAGAGCCAATAGGATCATGCCACGTGTTAAAATGACAAGGCATGCCAAGTCACGTTACAAGGCTAATGAAATCGCGCCACGTGTGCAACTGACATGTTCTGGCCAATTAAATGCGGTCATGTCACACTTCAATTTGATTGGTCGGAAAGAGTTTGTTCTTATCACAACTCATCCCTTCCACAACTATAAATAGGAGTCTTCATAACCCAGAAAAGACATCAGAAGTTATAACAAGAAGCAAGAAAGAGCTTGTGGATCAAACACTGCAAATTCCTCCTCAAGTTTCAAGTTCAAGCAATCAAGTTCAAGCTCAAGAACGAAGAACAAATCAAGTTCAAGTTCAAGCAATCAAGCTCAAGCTCAAGAACAAGATCATTGTTCATGACAACAAATATAGGTTCAAGATCAAGCTCAAAGGCCCTTGAAATTATTTACTATTGAAAAGAAGAATCAGAGGATTCATAGAGATTTTACACTCAAATATTTGAAATCAAATACTACGATTGTTGCGATATTTTTCGGTCTTGAATTTATTTTCTCGACGTAAATTAATTGTCTACAGAATACACACAAGGTTTAACTTTAAACGAACACAACCCACAATATATATGGCGTTATGTGGTGTTGTCAATCAAATTAAAGGCATTTGAATCTTGTTTCCAACATTTCAAACTGTTTGTTATTGGGATATTCCTACTAGAAGTTATGACCGTTTTACCAAATAAGAAAGAGCAGTCCCAGGCATGCAATGGCCATGCGCGCACAACCATCGCACAGGACATCCGGTGTTGTTTAACGAGCAGTTTTGGACAACATTAGCCATTATCTTTAAAGTGGCTAGGGTTGGGAGCTTCCAAAAGGCGATTTTGATCTACAAATCAAGTCTACTACCTAAGGTATATTCTAAATGATGATTTGAGTTGATTTTACTCAACGTATATGAATTCTAACATCATCCTTATATACAAACATTAGATTTCATCGTCAAATCTTCAAGAACTCAAAAATCACCAAAGTTGTGATTTTTTAAGAGTGGTCTGCAAGATATAATTCTAATACTCCAAACTCATTTACTCCGAGTAGTTAGAAATATTTGTCACATTTATTATAATATTTAAGGTTAAAAAATTGGATTTTAAAAGCCTAGTTCATGGTGTGAATAGTGTTCTTGAGAAAATAAGGGAGAAGGTAAATAGTATTCTTGAAAATAAAATTGATGGATGCAATTAACCTATTGAATAATGTTAGCTAAATTGAAAGTGAAAAACTAAGTATTCAACCGAATTAAATATTTTAAAAATGTTGATTGAAGAAAATAAAAAATAATGACTTGGTAGTATTGGGTAGTTAATGTTTATCATTAATGAATCCAATAGAGTATTAAATGATAATAATAAAATTAAATAGGCTACTGAGTGAATCTACTGGATGATTCGAGTTGTAGAAGGCTTGTAGCGAACTTGTGAGCCCTAAATAGATATTAATAAATATTATATGTTATGTTTTGATATATTTGTGATTCTAATTGTAGATATCGACTAGTTGGTGATGATTGAGAATTTTAATCAAAGTTAGAACGTCAAAAGAAAATCGGGGGCTTAAAATTAGTAAAGCGAAAATGAAATAAGTTGATAAAGACTTACTCTTCTTGAAAGATTTTTTCTAAAGCATATTTCTAGTTAATATGTCAGATTGTTTATAAATGTGCATCTGTACTTATGCGGACAAGTAGAAAATGATGTCGCCATGCGTTTTAAATCGTGTTGCATATGAAGTATCATGTGATTTGTTAAAAAAATATTATTTTCAAAAGCTTGTTGGTAAAACGACACTTGAGGCAAGTGATATAACTTCTTTTAAAACTTTTATATATATATATATATATATATATATATATATATATATATATATATATATATATATTCACTATGGGCATCATAACTTGAAAAGAATAGATCCATTGAGCTATTAGACTATAAATTTATTTTTTATATGTTAAATATTTTGAGAGTTACTAGTGGAGACTACCAAGATTAATTCGAATATTGAGTTCGTTACCATAGAACTAATGTGGCAGTATAGGAACACATTTCATGGATAAGCCGAGATTTGTGGCCTAAAGTCCCCTAGAGGGAAATTTATTATTACCCAAATTAATAAGGTTAAGTTGACTCGTAAGGTATTACAAGAAGCCTCCTAAAAAAGTATGGTCAAATAATTATTGCTAGGTTGATCACCAAATATTTATTATATCAGTATCGGTATAGTGCTCCCGATGAAAGATAAAAGAGAATTTTATTATATTTAGGCCTAAGAAGCCGAAAGTGGTTTCAATGACTTAATAAAATTGAAATAATTTTGTATGATCTTTATTAAAATTATGGATTGATATAAATATTTTAAAAGTTATATCATAGTTTATATTTTACTTTTCATTTAAAGTGATAAAAATTATGATTGATATAACTGTTTATCGCTTTATATTAAATATTGGTTGCATTCGTTTATAAAACCTTATTTCCTAGGAGCTTGAATTAGAGAGAATCTCTGAAACTTATTGAGTACTGATGTGTGGCTATAATTCCATAGTTTCGTACATTATTTGCCTTGCATTTTATATGCTTTAATGATAAACTATACTTTAATTGTGCGTAATGGAGTGTATTTTATGTGTAGGTGAATTGAAGATGAGAGTAGAGAAAAAATGATACTTACAAGTTGAAAGCGTGTGCGAGAGCAGTTGAATAGGAGAAGCTGGCGAAGCCAGGCTTGTAGTTGCCGAGATACCTGGCGACGCCAGGCTTGTAGCTGGCGAGAGACCTGGCGAGGCGAGGTAGTAGGCGAGATCGAGCATGCCTTATACCTAGCAACGCCAGACCTGGGGCGAGGTCCACCGGGTGTTATGCCTCGCGAGGCTAGGTCTGGGCGTGCACATTCCGAGCTTTGAAGACTAATTTCGTCTCCGGGTTTGACTAGGACTTGGCCTACATGTTTAGGTCTTTTCATACACATATAAATAGACCTAAAAAATGTCACTTTCAAGCACTTTGCAACCGAAGGCAAGGATAGCTCGTGGAACAACCGCTGGGAGTCAGACTCATCGATTTCTACGTCTCTTTATCCTTAATTTATAATTTAATTATGCAAAATACTTTGGATATTGTGATTATGAGTATAAGTAGCTAAACTCATAATCTAGTGTTTTGATGGAACCTATTGGATGGTGATTTTCTTGTTACGTTAATATAGATTTGACGTAGTATTTTCTCTATTTGTTCAACTATATTATTATTGTTTTTGATTGAAGGGCCCTCAATCGACTGTGCCTATTTAGTGTGTATTACTCGAGAGAGAGAGTATATTTAGGTAGTTATTGAACAACATCACTCCTAACGTATATGAGGGATCAATACGAAGGGTTTAAAGGTGGGATTAGGGATAACGAAACCTTAGTGCGATCCGAGTGAGTCGTAATTAATGCCAGCTAGCGTAATTCGGGAGGACATGTCTAGTAAATTGTCTCGGGAGAGAGTTACGACTGTCAGAGTGCTCATGATCGATAAAGAAGTCCTAGGCAAATTTATAGAAGACGTAGCGAAAAGGATTCCGACAATAGGGGAAATCACAACCTTAGGTCATTCTAATTCTTGTCTATAAACCGTAGTAGTTAGTTATTAATTGTTGCACTTTCATTACGTAATATTTAGTTAGTAAACATCCAAATTGTCACTTAAATATTTCTGAAGATTGATTGCGTGAGTTCGTGCGAGTCTAGTAGCTATGTTTGATAGGTTAATTTCCTATGGGATTCGACTCCGCACTTATTAGCCGGAATATATTTGCAACGATCACTTAGTCCTTTTTATAAGGCATAGTTGGGAGTGATCAAATTTTGGCGCTGTTGCCGGGGAATTTAACGGTGTATTAATTGCAGCTAAAAGAATTGCTAGAATTCTTAGTGTAGTCAATTTGCTTTATTTTTTTAACCGAATACATTGATATTTTAACGTTTGTAGTCTTGGGTGTTACAGGTGCATGCCTAGAAACTCCTTGAGAACTGGTAAATTGCTCGAAGCATTATCAGATCCTGAAAAAGTTTTCAAGGCATTGAATCATGCAAACAAGAAGGACAGATATCAACAGAACTCAACAAAATGAATCGAACTAGACATGAATGACGTAATAGAAAATCCAAAAAACAGAAATAATGACCCGAACAATCAGAATGTGGTGCCTCTTGTGCCAGAAGCAGCCTTGTATGATTGGTCATAACCTACCGTCGAAAATCTGGCAACCGCAATTGCAATCCCTTAAATACAAGCGGAATCATTTCCAATCACAAACAACATGCTACATTTGTTGCAGAACAAGGAACTGTTTTCAGGGTCTTACATTGAAGATCCTCAGCAACATCTGAAAAATTTTCTGTCGATATGTGTCACACAAAGGCAACCTAATGTGACACCAGACGCAATAAAGCTGTTATTGTTTCCATTCTCGGTGACGGGAGAAACTCAGACTTGGCTTAATTCACTCCCCATAAACTTCATCACTACGTAGGAGGAATTAGTCAAGCAATTTGTAAACAAGTTCTACCCACCCAATAAGACTGCCAACCAAATTGATGAGATATTGAGCTTTAGGCAGAGACCAACAGAAACACTACAAGAAACGTGGGAGAGCTTCAAGGGTATGCTTGTCAAAAAGTTCACTCCCGGTCAAACTTTCCAAAAATCATCCCATTTTCCAACTTTCACCAATTGTCGCTCAAATGACATGCAGACCTATAATTCGACATCTGAATATGCTATTAAGACCAAACTCACTCTACGGAGCTCTTGGAACCGTCAGAACTCCATTCTGAAGTCGTCTTCACATAGTTCAAACTACGGTCAATTCCTACGATTTAAACTTCCATTTTAGGGACTATGTATCCCATTTCACTCCGAAACCAAAAACAAATCCTCCCGGCAAGTCACGTAACTACAAAAATGAAATAGAGGGAGCAATAAATAAGGGTTCGGGGCTAATTCTCTCAAAACGACCGGCCGGGTCGTTATATCCTCCCCCTCTTAAAACAAACGTTCGTCCTCGAACGAGTATAGAGACATACCTGAAGTGGTGAAAATATGAGGGTAACGGTTGCGCATATCATGCTCGGTCTCCCAAGTTGCCTCTTCGACCGAATGACCCCTCAACTGAACCTTCACAGATGCGATGTTCGTTGACCTCAACTTTCGAACTTGCCTGTCCAAAATGGCTACTGGCTCCTCAACATAAGATAGATCCTTGTCCAACTGGACTGAGCTGAAGTCTAACACATGAGACGGATCGCCGTGATACTTTCGGAGCATGAAAACATGGAATACTGGATGAATTGCAGAGAGACTAGGTGATAGTGCAAGTCTGTAAGCCACTTCTCCAACCCTCTCAAGAATCTCAAAAGGCCCGATATACCTAGGGCTCAACTTACCCTTCTTCTCGAACCTCATAACACCCTTCATAGGAGAAACCCGGAGCAAGACCCGCTCTCCAACCATGAATGCAACATCACGAACCTTCCGATCCGCATAACTCTTGTTACATCCCGTAATTTAATATTAGAATTAGTCGTAGTAATCCATATGAGCTAGAAGGGATTAAGACCATTCATGAGATTATAGAGGATTTGTGACTATGTTATTGTAAGACTTCGTAAGTTTAACAACATTGATACCGTTAGATATTATGTTAATGTGGCATTTTTTTTTAAGTGGAGTATTTTAGTAAAAGTTTTATAAGTATAATTTTGGATAGTTACCATTATTACTGTTTTCGAATATGGTAAATTATACACATAATATAAGAAAGTTTATGAGATTTTTTTTATTGTAAAGATAAAAACTATTTTCTCACAAGAAAAGAAGGTTATCTTTTTACCATTTTAAGAATTAAGCGTACGAGATTTCTTTACTCTTTATATGAGATTAGGAAAATTATAAGTTGAGAAAATATATATATTTCTTTGCATGGATGTTTTAATAAAATAATAAGTGTATGTATTTATTTTATATGGTACCATATGACCATGATAGTGTGATGTATAAAGTGTGTTAAAAGTGAGTAGTATTTTAAGTAATTTGAGATAATTCTTAACTATGCGGGTAATTATTTTATTACCGGGTAACATGACATTACCTAATTAACTAACAAGTGGGATAAAGATTAAAATAACCTTCCCCCAACGTAGCAAGCAACCCCTTTCCTTTTAATGACTAAGTAATAAAAGAGCAAGGTGTCACACTTTGAAAGAAATGTGATACCAAGCATTAATTATGTAGGCCACCTAAAAAAATGAGGATAACACTATAATATCTTATGAAAGCATTCCAACAAACCTTTCCATAACATCAGTAACGGTTTTGTTCTAAAGAGCTTCATTCAAGCTTTTCATTTCATAAGTTACTTAAGGAAAAGGTTCAACCAAGATGGTCTTTGCATAAATAGCATTATTGCTTCGGACTTTTCATATAACTTGTTCAGTATTTTGTCGCAACTAATGTGTGTTAGAGAATTGTCAAGAGAATCGATTCGGGTATGTTAAGGCTAATCCTTCTTTCTTTTGGCATGATCCAAGTAACGATACGTAAACGTAATGCTATTCCATAAGTAATTCTACTCTTAGTAGTTAAGAATGCCTATGTTTTTCATTCCAGTAAAGTGATATTCAAGCATGTCTACGTATGTCCCTAGTCCCTATTGAGGTATATGACACAGAACTTGTGTTAAAAATATATGTGTTGGGATTTGTTTATAAATATAGTTTTTATAGTTTAATTAAACATGCAGTAATTATATGCATATAATGAACAAATATAACATGATTATTTGTAATATTAGACTTACACTATTGTGTTATTACATGATATTTAATAGCAGATTAGTCATATTGTGATCAATAATTTATTGTAAAAACATATTAATATTGTAGTTTGCGGTTGTTTGTGACAAGTTATTATGATGACCCAAAAGGTCATCTTAAGTTTTAGAACTCGAATACACACTCTTAAGCTTTAAAAATCTCATTTTTATCTTCCTCGATTTGCGTGCGCAGTCCGGGCAGGTTTTCGTAAAGCTTTTATGTTGAAAATTGATGCAAATAAGCATTTATGCCTTAAAGGTTGATTTTAGTTGACTTCGGTCAATATTTTTGGTAAATGGGCCCGGATTTACATTCGTGAGTTTGTCCGCCTTCACGGTGTGCCCGTGTCTATTATTTCAGATCGAGGTACGCAGTTTACCTCACACTTCTGGAGGGCTGTACAGCATGAGTTAGGCACGCGGGTGGAGTTGAGTGCAATATTTTATCCACAGACAGACGGACAGTCAAAGCGCACTATTCAGATATTGGAATATATGCTCCACGCTTGTGTTATAGACTTTGGAGGTTCTTGGGATCATTTCTTGCCACTTGCGGAGTTTGCTTATAATAATAGGTACCAATCGAGCATTCAGATGGCTCCATATAAGGCATTATACAGAAGGCGATGTCGATCGCCAGTTGGTTGGCTTGAACTGGGAGAGGCTCNGGAGTTGAGTGCAATATTTTATCCACAGACAGACGGACAGTCAAAGCGCACTATTCAGATATTGGAATATATGCTCCACGCTTGTGTTATAGACTTTGGAGGTTCTT
>AWOL01S0064878.1:0-10756 GCA_000715115.1 Nicotiana otophora
AGAAAACAACAATGGAATGCATAATGAGTTTAAACAAGATATGTCCCTTTTGGGGAGTAGAAACTAAAGAAGGACTTATCTAGGAGAACATACAGACTTCAATGAACATGACATGCCTTTTGGACTGGACATTTGATCCGTCTAAGCTATCTAATTTTCAAAATCCGTTGCAAATGTTCAACTTGAAACTGTCTTGGTTGTACTCATACCGGAGTATCAAAGACCTTCATTCGGCTAGCAGTGCCCTTTGCTGGTTTTCGCTAACTGACCTCTCTCATTTCTTTTCTCACCATCGCCTTATAGTGCTTTTTGCGAGTTTTCACTACAAGACTTTCTCATTTTCATTTTCTCTGCTCGTCATCGCCCTATGGTGCCTGTGAGGGTTTCCACCAATAAGACTGTCTCATTTTATTTCTCTCATTTTGATTGCATCAGATCCAAATGACTGTATCCTCCAATTCTTGAACATTCTCGTTGATTGATCGGAAGGACTTGAAAAGGATTTGGGTAAAAAGAATTTGGATTGAATTAGAACTTTGGGACCTTTTTTTCATTTTTTTCATTTCATTTTCTTTTTGTCTTTTATTTTTTTTCTCTTTTTTTTCATATTTTGTTTATAATAACTTCTAGGTTCCAAAGAGGGTAATAAAAAAAAGAGTCGGCTCAAAGGGTTTGCAAAGGGTTGAATATTTGGATAGTGAGAAAGAAAGCCTCATTCATCCCAACCAGAGAACATTAATGATATATATAGGATAATACCTTTTGGCAACACTTGCGTTGACAATTGTTGCAAGGACATTTCCTTCGATGTTTCCCAGGTACAACACTCTCTATTGGGAGTACTCTCATTACCATGTATGGATCTTTCCAATCTGAAGCCAATTTTCCTTTAGCTGTTTTGAGTCTTTGTTTTATTTTCTTAAACTTATCTTCCTTGCATTCTGATTCTTGATTCATTATTTCGAAGTCTCACAGCGTTTTAGGATCTGGGCATGAAGTCCGCAAGCATATCATGTCATTAAAATCTGCACTAACAGAACTGAAAAGAGAATAAGAAAAAAGACAAGATTAAGAAAATAAATATTCTCGAACAATGAAATATTAATTTCATTTAATTGATTTTTTTTTTGATTTTAAAGATAGAAGGGTTTACATCGGAAAGTAAGACAATAAAAGTAAAACGTCCGGATTACACCATGAAATAATCCAGACACAGAAAAGATAGCAAGATCGGCTACTGAGACTCCCATATGACAGAGAACTTTTCAGGTTTGGCGCCTGGTTTTAGGTTTCTCTTCTGCCGCTGCAATGGCTATTGTGGCTTTCAGTGTTAGATCAAATTCCTCATCTTCACATATCATTCCGACTACTAGCCCATTAGTGTGAGTAGGTAGAGGATTGTTCATCATATTAGGGGCCTCTTTATCCTTAAGCATTATTGCCTTGACCTCGATGAGGTCTTCCACTACTCTCTTAAGAATCCAACAGTCTTCCGTATCATGTCCCACTACTCCAGAGTGGTATTCATATCTCGCATTAGCCCAGTGAGAGGGGGACTCAGGGTTTGGCCGGTTCGGGGCTACTGACAGCAATAGACCTAGCATGACTAGCTTTTGGAACAAGCTCGAGTATTATTCACCAACAATGGTGAACTGATTCCTTCTGGGAGGCCTTTTTTTTGAATTTGTTTTTGATTTTTTTTTCATATCTTGATTTCTTTTTTTCTTTCTCTTTTTGTTGTTTTTCGCTTTTTGTTTTTCTCTGTTATTTTTTGTCACTCTTTTCTTTCTTTTTCACTCAATTTGTTTATGGCTATGATCGAATCCTATGTGAATTACCTACGTATCATGACACTGCATGAATCAGATCATTGCATAGTTCAGGGAGATCAGGAATAGACTGATCCATTTTTCTTTTTGTTTTCTTTTTTTTATATATAAAGACTTTTAAATATATTTCTTTTGAGTTTTTTTTCTTTTTATTGAATTTTGAATTTTTTTAAAAAGAAGGAATTCTAAAGAAGGAAGAAAATATTTTGGATTTTGATTTGAAATTTTTTTTGTTCTTTTTTGTTTCGAATTAAAGACTTCGGAAAAGAAGGAAAATATTTTTGAATTTAATTTTTTTTTTGATTTTCTAAGGAAAGAATTCTAGAGAGGGAATCAAGGAAAGGGAAACTATTTTTGATTGTTTCTATTTTTAAAAATTGGAGTCGGAACCGATGAGGTTTGCCTACGTATCTCACATCCGGTGAGAATTAGACCCGCTTAGTTCGATCGGTTTTGACACAACAGGGAAATATGAGTTTTTGACTTATTTTGAAATGAATTTTCTTTTTCTCTTTTTTTTTTTCAAAATTTCAATAGAGTTTCTAGATTTTTCAAATATCGTGATTTTTGGAAACCTGATGAATTTTCTCTCTCCTACTTCTCACTTCTGCCTTTTCTCNGGTTTTTGATTTATTTTGAAATGAATTTTCTTTTTCTCTTTTTTTTTTCAAAATTTCAATAGAGTTTCTAGATTTTTCACATATCGTGATTTTTGGAAACCTGATGAATTTTCTCTCTCCTACTTCTCACTTCTGCCTTTTCTCAATTTTCTGTATTTATTCTAGCAGCCGGTCAACATAAAAATTAGATCAAACAAAATGCACAAATAACACGTATGATGCATCGTGATGGTCTTTTATTTTTGGGTACACGTGTCCTAGACGGACCCAACCCCTGTGTTGAGTCCCCAAAATCAAATGCATGTGATGCAAACAAACATTCCTACTAATGATTCGGCATGAGGCTATGTTATTCTAGCTTTAAAATTCTTGGGAGGGAGGGGGTATTTTAGACCTGTCTTACCCAAGCGGACAACTCGAGCCGAGGTGGGGGCAATGTACCGGGAGCATGAAAGTCTACCCGGACTAGTTACCGATCCAACCTCGTTCTATTTGGGATGACCTCTAACAGAATAGTAGGCCACGCGTACATGTGCACCATAAATTCAAAAGACTCAGAAGGGAGGCGTAAGAAGGCAGCTTATATAGTTGAAATAATATCAAAGCGGTAAATGAACGACAATTGGCACATTAGGCCCACAAACACAATAATATCAATAATCAAGAAAGCCAAGTATAGATCACATTACAAGCTCGAATTCTGAAACCTAAACCAGAAATTCTGGGTTCGGTCCCCAGCAGAGTCGCCAGAGCTGTCACAACTCTTTTTGCCACAAAAGATATATGTGTTATGGATTGTTGTGGGTTAAAGAAGTTTTCCAATTAAAGTGACAAATTTGAATATGTATTATTTTATTTACAGAGTCGTCACTTGGAATTGATTTTTTGGATGTTCCAAGTCACCTTTTATTTGAATCCCTAGTCAAAGAAAAGTTTGACTCTATTATTATTGGTCTGCGAAAATAATGTCCGGGTAAGGAATTCTGTTGACCGGGGATGAAGGTGTAAGGCATTCCCTGAGTCCCGTGGTTCTAGCACGGTCGCTTTATTGACTACAACTTGGCTTTAATTTGTCCGCTTTTATATTAAAATATGGAATTATCTTTGTAACGAAACACGTGTGTGAATCCGTTTTGTTTATTTTGCCAAACTCCTGTCATGTGTACGTGCACACAATTAATAGCATTTTTGTTATATTTAAGGTTGTTTCGCCCAAAGTAGCGCGAACGCATACCTTGATTTTAGTTTTGGGAATCGTAATTATGTCACGCGAACGTATACATAATCATGATGATTCAATTAATTATGAGTACGCCTAAAGCTTTCTAGCGCATTCATGATTTGTTTCTTTCCTAAGTTTGAGATTATTGTGAAGGCCATGAATTATGGAATTACTTGTGGAAGAAATGTATGATTTTAGATATTTGAATAAATAAACCATCATATACCAATACCCTACAACCCAACAATTGAAGCCCAAATTCATTAGGGTCCAAATCTGTCACGACCCAATTTCCCCTCCGTGTGACGTCGTGACGACACCTAGTCTCTACAACTAGGTAAGCCTAACATTTTGCGTAATAATAAAATAAAAATATAAATTTAACCAACTATTCAAACAAATACATAACAAATCCCAAAACCCGGAACATCGTGAATCACAAACTACTGAAGGAAAGATCTAGTGTCAATATACATTAGAGTCTAACAAGGAAAAATACAGAAGATAATAGACATGGGAAAGAGTAGAAGGGGACTCAGAGATCTGCAGACGTGACAGATATACCTTGAAGTCTCCAAAACTGTACCGGCTCACTGATAGTGCGGCTAATAAGGTGCACCTGGATCTGCACACGAAAAATATGTGCAGAGAGTAGCATGAGTACACCACAATCGGTACCTAGTAAGTGCCAAGCCTAACCTCGGTCGTGTAGTGACGAGGTCGGGTCAGGGCCCTACTGGTAAATATATAATAAAATAATATAGAGTGTAATACCATAATAAAATAAAGGTTGGAATTTAACAACAATGAGATCATAGAAGGTAACAGCTTAGTACACTCCCGAAATACCGTTCTGTAGTCCCAAAGTAAATGTGCAGGGGGATCTCCCGGAATACCGTCCCGTAGTCCCAAAGTAAATATGCAGGACAGGGGGATCTCCCAGAATACCGTTCCGTAGTCCCAAAGTAAATATGAAGTACAAGGAATCTCCCGAAAAATCGTTTCGTAGTCCCAAAGTAAATATGCAGTACATGGAAATCTCCCCGAATACCGTTCCGTAGTCCCAAAGTAAATATGAAGTACAAGGAATCTCCCGAAAAATCGTTTCGTAGTCCCAAAGTAAATATGCAGTACATGGAAATCTCCCCGAATACCGTTCCGTAGTCCCAAAGTAAATATGAAGTACAAGGAATCTCCCGAAAAATCGTTTCGTAGTCCCAAAGTAAATATGCAGTACATGGAAATCTCCCCGAATACCGTTCCGTAGTCCCAAAGTAAATATGAAGTACAAGGAATCTCCCGAAAAATCGTTTCGTAGTCCCAAAGTAAATATGCAGTACATGGAAATCTCCCCGAATACCGTTCCGTAGTCCCAAAGTAAATATGTAACGTGAATGATATAAATACAACTACATCAAAAAATTCTTACAATTTAGACTAAGTACCAGTCACGGAAGAAGCAAGAAATTCACTAAGCATGTTGCACATAATTCACAAAAATTATTAATACACGTAGACATGTTGTATTAAACTAAACATGATAGCTACACATATTAGAATAACTCAATTAAGAATGAAAATTGATTAGTATTCATTAAAATGGTATAACTCAAAATAACAGAAAAACATGTTGTTGTACAATAAGAAAATCGAGTTTTACGACAACTAGCCTGTGTACGTACTCGTCACCCCACGTACACGACGCTCACATATCACAATAATTCCAAATCTTAAGGAAATTTTTCCCACACAAAGTTAGACAAGCCACTTACCTCGAGTCAAGTTTAATCAATCCGTAAGAATGCCCTTTCCACGAATATCCGGCTCTGAATGGCCCAAATCTAGCCAAAAGCAATTACATATCATAATTACAACAACAATAGTCTCATCTAATTAACGAAATCAACATTTTAATGAAAATTCCGAAATTAACTCAAAATTACATGTGGGGACCACTTTTCGAAATCGGGTAAAAGTCATAAAATACGAAAGCTCATTAACTCACGAGTCTAACCATATCAAATTTAATAAAATCCGACACCAAAATCTTGATCAAAACCCCAAAGTTCGACCTAAGAACTTTTCTCAATTTTCACCCCAAATCCGAATTTAAACGATAATTCAAGCATAGATTAGTGGAATATAGCCATAAAGGAGTTAGGAATCATTACCCAAAAACGTCCTCCCAAAATCTCTCCAAATTCCGCCTTCTACCGAGCTCTCAATCAAATTTGTGAAGTGAACTTCAAACCCTCGAATCTACCCTTTTCTACCCAGTTATTCCGCATCTGCGGACCTTGGGTCGCACCTGCGATGCCGCACCTGCAAAATTTCCTTCGTAGGTGCGGAAATGACTTAAGAGGGATGGGTCCGCTTCTGCGGAAAGAAGGCCACACCTGCGAGTGCGCGCCGGCGGACTATTGTTCGCTTCTGCGATCTCCTCCGCGCCTGCGAGTCCTTTAGCGCATCTGCGGGTATCGCAGATGTGACATTTCCCTTTGAACCTGCGACCCTTAACCACACATCAGAAATCCGCTTTTACGCTTGCCTCTACGCACGTGCGATCACGCACCTGCAGTCTCTCCACCGCAGGTGCAAAAATGACAGATGCCTGAAGACTTCGGCAGCAACACAAATCCAACTTTTGATCTGTTAAGCACTCGAAACTCACCCGAGGCCCCCGAGACCTCAACCAAACCTACCAACCAATCCTATAACACCATACAAACTTAGTCGATCCTTCAAACCACATCGAATAATACCAAAAATCATAAATTAATCACAGATTCAAGCCTAAGAACTTAGAATTTTTCAAATTCTACAAACGACGCCGAACAACGTCAAATCTAGTCCGAATTACCTAAATGTTTACACACAAATCACAAATGACACTACGAACCTATAGCCACTTTTGGAAATCCATTCCGAGCGCGATATCAAAATTTCCAATATCGGCCGAAATCGCCGAAAATCTAACTTTCGTCAATTCAAGCCTAAATCTACTACAGACTTAAAAAATACATTCCGGACGCGCTCCTACGCTCAAAATCACTCAACGGAGCTAACAGAGTCGACTGAATTCCATTTTGGATCCGTCTTCACACAGTTCTGACTATGGTCCAAATTCTAAGACTTAAACTCTCATTTATGGACTAAGTATCCCAAAACACTCCGAAACTCAAAATCAATCATCCAAGAAAGTCACAATAGCAGAAACAGATATGGGGAAAGAAGTTAATAGGGGTTCGGGG
This sequence comes from Nicotiana otophora, assembly GCA_000715115.1. NCBI lineage: Eukaryota > Viridiplantae > Streptophyta > Magnoliopsida > Solanales > Solanaceae > Nicotiana > Nicotiana otophora. Next base: position 6,923 of record AWOL01S0064878.1, read on the forward strand.
ATCTAACTCTCAAACTGGTCGGGTTGTTACATCCTCCCCCTCTTAAAACAATCGTTCGTCCTTGAACGAGCATAGAGACATACCTGAAGTGGTGAAAAGATGAGGATAATGGTTGCGCATATCCTGCTTGGTCTCCCAAGTCGCCTCCTGGACCGGCTGTCCCCCTAATGAACCTTCACAGAAGCAATGTTCTTTGATCTTAGCTTTCTGACCTGCCTATATAAAATAGCCACTGGTTCCTCAACATAAGATAGATCTTTGTCCAATTGAACTGAGCTAAAATAAAACATATGGGACGGATCGTCGTGATACTTTCGGACCATAGAAACATAGAATTCAAGATGAACTTCTGCTAGACTGGGAGGTAAGGCAAGCTCATAAACAACCTCCCCAGCTCGACCCAACACCTCAAATGGACCAATGAACCTTGGGCTCAGCTTGCCCTTCTTTCCAAACCTCATAACGCCCTTCATAGGCAAAACCCGGAGCAAGACTAGCTCTCCAACCATGAATGTCATATCGCGAACCTTCTGGTCAGCATAACTCTTCTGTTTGGATTGGGCTGTGCGAAGTCTATCCTGAATCACCTTCACCTTTTCCAAGGCATCCTGAACCAAGTCCGTACCTAATAATCTGGCGTCATCGGGTTCGAACCAACCCACTAGGGACCGACACCGCCTACCGTACAGAGCCTCATACAGTGTCATCTGAATGTTGGACTAATAACTGTTATTGTAAGCAAACTCCGCAAGTGGCAAAAACTGGTCCCAAGCACCGCCAAAATCTATCACACACGCACGAAGCATATCCTCTAATATCTGAATAGTGCGCTCGGACTGCCCGTCCGTATGAGGGTGAAATGATGTTCTCAACTCAACCCTAGTACCTAACTCATATTGTACAACTCTCCAGAACAGTGATGTAAACTATGTACCCCGATCAGAGATAATAGATATCGGTACACCATGAAGCCTGATGATCTCACGGATGTAGATTCGAGCTAGCTGCTCGGAAGAATAGATAGTCATCATAGGAATGAAATGAGCCGACTTGGTCAACCTATCCACGATCACCCAAACTGCATCAAACCTCCGCTGAGTCCGTGGGATTCCAACAACGAAATCTATAGTGATCCGCTCCTATTTCCACTCCGGAATCTCTAACTTCTGAAGCAATCCACATGGTCGTTGATGCTCATATTTTACCTGCTAGTAATTCAGACATCGAGCCACATACTCCACTATGTTCTTCTTCATTCTCCTCCACCAGTAATGTTGTTTCAAGTCCCGATATATCTTTGTGGCACCCGGATGAATAGCGTACCGCGAACTGTGAGCCTCATGAAGAATCAACTCACCCAAACCATCTACATTGGGCACACATAGCCTGCCCTGCGTCCTCAATGCACCATAATCTCCAATAGTAGCCTCCTTAGCATCACCGTGGTGGACCGTGTCCTTAAGGACAAATAGATGGGGGTCATCATACTGACGCTCCCTAACACGATCGTAAAGAGAAGACCGAGAGACCACACAAGCCAATACTCGATTCGGCTCAGAAATATTCAATCTCACAGACTGGTTGGCTAAGGCCTAAACATCCAACGACAATGGCCTCTCTACTGCTGGTAGATATGCTAAATTCCCCAAACTCTCTACCCGGCAACTCAAAGCATTAGCCACCACATTGGCCTTCCCAAGGTGGTACAAAATAGTGATATCATACTCCTTAAGTAGCTCCAACCAACTCCGCTGACGTAAGCAAGATATTTTTGCTTAAACATATGCTGCAAACTCTGATGATCGGTGTAAATCTCACAAGAAACACCATACAAATAATGCCGCCATATCTTCAAGGCATGAATAATAGCTGCTAACTCAAGGTCGTGGACATGATAGTTCTTTTCGTGCACCTTCAGTTGTCTAGATGCGTAGGAAATCACCCTACCATCCTTCATCAACACTGCGCCGAAACCAATCCACGATGCATCACAATATACATTATAAGACCCCAAACCTGTAGGTAATACCAATACTGGGGCTGTAGTCAAAGCTGTCTTGAGCTTCTGAAAGCTCTCCTCACATTCATCTGTCCACCTGAATGGAGCACCCTTCGGGGTCAGCCTGGTCATAGGTGCTGCAGTAGATGAGAATCCCTCTACAAAGCGACGGTAATACCCCGCCAAACCAAGAAAACTCCGGATCTCTGTAGTTGAGGACGACCTGGGCCAATTCTGCACTGCTTCAATATTCTTCAAATCTACCTTGATCCCATTAAAAGACACTATGTGGCCCAAGAATGCCACTGAATCAAGCCATAATTCACACTTAGAAGATTTTGCATACAACATCTTCTCCCTCAAAGTCTGAAGCATGGTCCTCAGGTATTGCTCATGATCTTCCCGAGACCGGGAAAATACTAGGATGTCATCAATAAATACAATGACGAAGGAATCAATATAAGGTCAAAACACACTGTGCATCAAATGCATAAAGGCTGCTGGGACATTGGTCAGCCCAAAAGACATGACAAGAAACTCATAGTGACCATATCTGGTCCTGAAAGCAGTCTTCGGGATATCCGGCTCCCGAATCTTCAATTGATGATAACCTGAACGTAAGTCAATCTTGGAAAACACTCTGGCACCCTGTAACTGATCAAATAAGTCATCAATACGAGGCAATGGGTACCTGTTCTTCACTGTGACTTTGTTCAACTGGCGGTAGTCAATACACATCCGCATAGAACCATCTTTCTTCTTCACAAATAAGACAGGAGCACCCCAATGTGACACACTAGGCCAAATGAAGCCTTTATCAAGCAATTCTTGTAACAGCTCTTTCAACTCCTTCAATTTAGGAGGAGCCATACAATATGGAGGAATAGAGATGGGCTAAGTGCCCGGCAACAAATCAATGCCAAAATCAATATCTCTATCGAGCGGCATGCCCGGAAGATTAGCTGGAAACACATCTGGAAAGTTCCTCACAACTAGAACTGACTCAATTGTAGGGGTATCAATACTGACATCTCTCACATAGGCTAGATACGCGTCACACCCCTTCTCAACTATTCGTTGAGCTTTAAGAAAAGAAATAACGCTGTTGGAAGTATACTCTAAGGTACCTCTCTACTCTAATCGTGGTAAACCTGGCATAGCCAATGTCACGATTTTAGCATGACAATCAAGAATAGCATAATTGAGCGACAACCAGTCCATGCCCAAAATAATATCAAAGTCTACCATGATAAGCAATAATAAATCAGCTCTGGTCTCAAAACCACTAAGAGCAATCAAATACGACCGATACACGCAGTCCACAACAAGAGAATCTCCCACAAGAGTAGATACATAAATAGGGAAACTCAAAGAATCCCAAGATACGCCCAAATACGAGGCAAAATAAGAGGACACATAATAATATGTAGAGCCTGGGTCAAATAATATCGACGCTTCTCTATGACAGACTGGAACAATACATGTAATGACAAAATCAGAAGCAACTTCCTCTGTTCAAGCAGGAAATGCATAATATCTGCCCTGACCTCCCACTCTAGGGTGACCTCTACCTCCCCGACCTCCACCTCGAGCTGATTGAGCAGGTGGGGTGGCAGCTGGTGCTGTAATCATAGCTTGAGGACCCGGTGGAGCACGCTATGGCTAAAACGTTTGTGGAGGTGCACCCCTCCTAATCCTGGGGCAATCCCTCACCATATGGCGAGTGTCACCACACTCAAAATAAGTTCTGAGAGGGCGTGGCTGCTGTGACTGGCTCGGGCCAGGTCTGCTAGCCTGGTTGCTAGGAACACCTCGTGCAGGAGGCACACTAAATA